>QLOH01001186.1:0-77854 GCA_026901365.1 Sesbania bispinosa | reverse complement strand
TTCTTCTGCTCTTCTTCTCTTCCTCCCTGCCTTCTTCTGATGGTATGTAACCTGTTGATAATGTACTTTCATGTCTGAATTTCGAAAAACCTTTTGCTGCAACTTGTCAAACACAGCATGACATCTTGGGCAAAGATCTATTGAGGCATCTTCTGCCTTCTTTCTGTTCAGAAATTCCAAAAGAGACTCTCCTCCTTTTGGATAAACATCATGTATTTCTTGGTCTCCGTCTAAGGCCATTTCCACAGCCTGACCCACAGAATTCGAGTCTTCAACTTCAACCATGTTAATACTAACTGGCTAAGCATAATTGGCATTCACCTGAAGAGGATCTGAATCAATCTTCATCGCCATTGGTGCTTTTTCCTCAAATTTCTATCTCCCTTGTTTAATCGCTTCTTGGATAATATCCCTGAAACGAACACAACTATTAGTCCAATGACCATAAGTATGATGATATTTACAGTATTTCCTACCTCTTCTCTGTTCTTGAGAAGGGATTTTATGATCATCACTTAGAGTTATTTGTTTGTCTTTTACTAAAATATCAAAGATTGATCTGCTTTCGAAATATCGAAACCATAGTTTTTCCTAGGAAATCTATCTTTGTTATCATTACTAGTGTTTCCACTAGGTTTCCAAAGATTGACAAACATAAGGAGGTCCAGGCTTAAGTTCTGCTACATGAACATCATTATCCTCCATATCATATTCGAAATCACTATCATCAGATACTTCCAAATATGCTACTTGTCTTTTCGAAAGAGGTTTATCAGGTTTCGAAATCTCTCTTTTTCTTTTTCAAGTGTCAATTTGCCTAACTTTATCCGCCCAATGGGCCATATCTCTAAGTTGTTGATTAATCAATTTCTTTCGAATTGAGTAATCTAGTCCTCCTGCAGCCATTTGGACTAACTCACTATTCAGGAATTTGAGTAAAGCATCTAGCTTTCATTTACCTGAATCTATTCAAATAGTCATCAATGGATTCGTTCGGAGACCTTTTAATATTCACTAAGTCCATTAAAGTAACTTTGGTTTCCCCTCGAAGAATTGTTCATGAAAACTTCTTTCCAATTGATTCCATGAAGGAATCGAATTTGGGGAAGTGTTGTAAACCAAGTGAAAGCATTCTTGGTTAAAGAACTAGGAAAATACTTCATTTTAAGTTCTTCATTATTTGCCAAATCACCTGCTTCGATTTGATTATCGAGCAATGTGTTCGACAGTGGATTCACCTACTTCTCTAGCAAACTTAGTAAATTTGGGAACTTTTCATCCCCTTGGTAATTCAGTTTGCAAAACCATTTGGGTAAAAGGAGAAACTACATAAGGATGATTTGCAAATCCTACATTGAATCCATGTCTATTCAGGACTTGTTCAACTATTCCACAACATTTGTTGCCCCCTAAGTTATTTGATCTTATCCTTTCGAGAATTTCATCAGCATTCTGATTTCTATTCCAGAATAACTCTAGGAGCATTGTTTTCTCTATTTTCAACAGGATTCACAGGATTGGTATTTGATTATTCTGATCTCCCATATTTATAGGAGGATTCATATTAGCCACTTGTCTTACTATAGGATCTTTGGGTGCTCCAAACAATCCGCAATCCTTTCCATTTGCCTAGCCAACAAGTTATAATTTGCATTTGTTGTTTGTACTAGGGGATCAACACTGTGGCCATTTGAGTTGTCAACATGTTCACCATTTCATGGTTACTTTCATCCATTTGTTGCCTTAGAGTTTTGCAACGTTGAATTTGTAATAGATGTAGAAGAGTTTCCTAAAAAAGGATTAAACATGGGCCCTCGAACAACTGAAGGACCCGTTGTTTATATAACTTGTGGGGCTATTCCAGAATTGGAACAAACCCAAATGATAAACCATATTGTGGTTGTCCATTTTGAGGCATAGACATAAAACTGGGCATAGGGATAGTAGAACCAACTTTGACTAACCACTGGATCTGTCACACAGCATTTGTGATTGTAGTCACATTTGTTGATGGGTTTCTATGAACACTATTATTCCCATCGACCCCATTATCATTATTATTCACAGACTCATTCCTTGGAGGAGAAGAATTCTCAGAATTTGTGATATTAGCATTATCCCTATTGCTATTTCCATTTGCATTTTGTCTACCACTATTAGCCATTTTGAACAGAAATTGTCCTTCCACTTCTCAAACGCATACAAGAACAAGAACAAATCTATTCAGAAAATCGTAACACACACTACTTTTTGGCAATTAGTCCCCACCGGGCGTGCCAATTTGTTTGTGGTGAAAAATTTCAAATTCGAAAGAAGAATGAATTTAACACTTTGATTCTACGAAGCAATCTGGGATTAGAATCAAATCCTCTTACGGGACTCTTTAAAAGTAGTTTATGTGTTAAATGATCAAAAGAATGAATTTTCTGGAAACTAGATTAAATGATTCAGAATTTCCCCAATTAATTTTCTAAACGTTAGAAATCCAGAAACAATGAGTTCTTAAAAGATTTGATTCAAAATTTCATCAAAGAACTTATTTCCATAAAATTGATTGATTCAGAATTCTATCAAGTTTAAAACATGAGTTTTCAGAAACTGATTTTGAGAAACTTCAGTAAAAGTTTTAAGTAAGAAATTGTACAAGAAATGAATTGCAGATGTAAATTGCAGAATGTAAACAAAAGAACAGAAAAATTGAATTGTAAGAACAATTGCATTAAGATAAATTTGGATGGGTTTATCACGTACTGTTCTTCTCTTTGTAACATGTTTGTCGCTATGAGTTCGGACGTTAAGGTGTTTCAGAGAATTTGAGTGAGTGATTTTTCCAACTCTTATTACATTGTGGGTTCTAGTATTTATAGATTCCAATCCTAACGGCTAACTAATGCATGCTTGACACATTAGCAACCCTATGTGTTGGCAGCGTAGATGCTTGCCACGTTTCTGCTTATCCAGAAAACTAATTACAAATTTGAAAATCAACCACTAACTAGGTGACACTTGTCTTGATCTTCATAACTTCCAATAACGTTTTTCTTGATATCTTCTATCTTTCGAAAATAAGCCTTCTGTCTTTCGAAAATGAGTCTTTTGTTTTCTTCAGATCTTCTAAGTCTTCAAAGATGTGTCTTCGACTTTTGCTTTTCTGACTGTTTCGAATTCCTTTATCTTGACTCTGTACCTTTCAAGCTTTTCGAATTCAAAGATGTTGATTCGAATTTTGACTCTCTCTTGCTTTATGCTATGTGGCATATTTCTATTAGTCATTATAAAGGTTGTGAAGACCACTGGCCACCGTCCTCATCATTTCACATGTGCCTTTTTCTTATTGGACGTTACAGTGGCACATTAATGGCTCTTGGCTCTTTTAACTCCTATAAATGGGAGTTCATTTTACACTTCATTCATCCAAACTTCTTCATTCTTCTCTTTTTCTATTCTCTTCATCTTTTCGAATCTCTCACAGAATTTCTTCAAAGAATATGAAGAAGTTAATTTCTTTGGCTGTTACGTTCAATCTAATCTGAATGACTTCATTTTTATAAGATTGACGTAATAGCCAAAGTTATTGGCTTTTCAATCTTTCTCCTTGAAAGTTTTATATTGGATTGAATGTAATAGCCAAAATAGATTCATTTTTATTCTCCATGCTGACTTCGATCTTCCTCCTCAGGTGCAAGGAGATTCGAAAGAATGTAGGTTTTATCAAACCTGTGCTGGATGAAAGAAGAAGAAAAGGCATGGAAGACAAGAATGAAGTATTTAGTATACCTTAGGATAGTTTCTTTTCTAATATTCTAGGTGTTTAGGACAGTTTCCTATCTAAGTGTATTTCCAATGTATTCGAACAACATGTAATTCGAATTTGGACTTGAATAAAAGAATTGTCCTTTACCTGATTTGGAATACCTTTCATTTACATCTCTTTACATTTTCGAATTCACAATATATCTTTTCTTCCGAATTTCCAAGTTTCTATATTAACTCTGCTTCAAGTATTTTCTAAGTTAACAAGATTTTCAATCAGAATTCGAAATAAGATAATATAATGTTCTTCTTTCTGAAATTCGAAATGGCTTTAGAATGCCATGACTTAAAGAATTCGAAATAATTGAAATGTCATCAATTAAGGAATTCGAGATAATTAAAATTCAAATCCTAACAACAGGTTCTTACTCATCAAAATCAGCATATTCTTCTAGAGTGCGGTTTTGAAGGAGCCCTATCAATGGTCCTTTCCGTGGGTAAGTGTGCTTAAAAACCTTTGAAGAGCTGGGATCCCTCTAAGTTGTTCGTATGGATGGTTTTTCTAAACAAATTCCATCTAGGATGAACTTATTTCATAGGGGTATTTTATTAGATCTCATTTAGGTTAGATGTGTTTTTTGTTCTCTGGAATATGGAATTGATATCCATTTGTTCTACTTTTGCAATTTCTCCTTAAAGATTTGGAGCAACAATTCTTTCTTGGCCTGTTTTTCAAGTTTTTCTCCTTAATAATCAATTGATTGGTATCACATTTTAGTAATCTTGTTTTGGGATAAAGCAAAAAAAGCCTTGACTGCTAGTATGGTTTTTCAGTATTAAGATTTTATGGATACTCATAATGTAAAGTTTTTCTTAAATAAATAGGTTGACTTTTTTTCAAACTCTACAACTTATATAATGGAAATATTGGAATTGTTTCTAGGCTAAGGAGCAATGAATATGTTCCTTTTCTCATATTAGATGTATCTACTCTCTAGGTTGTATGCAATTGATCTTATGTTTTCCTCTTTTGTTTATGACTTCAATATTGTTTTAATTTCCTATTTGTTATTAGTGTTGTTTTCAAATTTTATTCTATTATACTTTGGTTAGAATATCCATGGTACTCTCTTCAATAGTATATTTGTTGTTAAAAAATTTATAAAATATCGTGATATTAACACATTATCATACATACCAAGTTCTCGATAAATAACATATTCGTAGGTACGCAATATTAATATACTTCTATTTTAAAAAGTATATTATAAGTTAGAATAAAGTTATCTGATAAAATATTAATTAGTCTTCAACACTACAAGAAAAAATCGAAATAGATACAGACATTGTTCGTCTCTAAAAGCCACATTTTCTTTCTCTTAACAATTTAGAGATGGAACTAAACCAGTCATTGATTTATGCGTCGATGATTATTTAGAGTTGGATTATTCCATTCCATCTCTAATATTTTATAAAATCATCTCTAACACCCATGCTAAAAATAGTGACATTTTGCCTCTAATTCTAAAAAGGTATTGTATAGATATTTGTCTCTAATTTTCGTCACTTTTATTTTAAAAAATTTGTGGCCTAATTTTTAGAAATTGTTTGGTAAAGAAGTTTAGTTTCCTTGTAAAGCAAGAATGTGTGTCAAAATGAATCTTTGAGCTACAACAACACATAACACGCATATCAATAGACAAGTAATATGAAGGCTATGAACTTGCAACGAGTCATTTGTGTCCTATTAATACCAATATCCATGCAAAATAACTTTAGAGGGAGCTTTCGATTTCCAAATCAGTTTATCTAAAGGAATCTCTCATCTTTAGGAGAATTCATAAGAATACCAAAGAAAGATTTACAAGAAAACATTCCATAAGAAACTTAAGTTGAAACTCCAAACACTCCTATACTTCAACATCAAAGAATGCTCCCCGATACCCCCTCTTGAATATGCCCATTCATTTACAGCTAAAGACCCTCTCCATAAAGCATGTCATTCCCAGGTTTTCTTCATTAAACACCAAAACATATATCTCACATCCCAACATGTATGAGAAAAATCTTACACAATGGCATAAAGTAATAAAATCCAAAATGGTATAATCTTTCTTGGGGATAATTAAGGAAGTCACAATTCCATGAGCATATATTAATGGTAACCATAAAGTATGGACATTAATATGTTTGTAAGAGAAAATTAAAAGGAGATAGGAAAATAAATAGAAGAAGAGGATGATAATAAAGATGATGAAATCTAACTAATCTCAAAATCTAACATGCCATATGATGGTCAAAAGCTTCATGGTCTGAAAAAGAAGCCAGGACAAAGTCTTTATTGAAAAATTAAAATCAAGATAATGGTTGTCTTCCCTAATCTAGTTTATCAAAATCAATCTTTATCTCCATTGGGCTACATGTTTTGGGACTAGACTTTTGCTTATTTGACTGCAAAAGCCAAATAATTATAAATATAAACATAAAAAAATATGCATACACATTCAACAAGGGATGAAAGCAGAAGATGCATATGATAATCATTAGGCAACTTAGACAGGTAAATATAAATATCTCATCATGGAAAGAAGTTGAAATGAAATTGAACTGTCAATGCAACATTGGCACACGTCTTTGTTACAATAAACATCACATAAACTTCTTTTAAACCTCAAATCTAACACACCTTGGAAATGTGCTATTGGTATATGCTTCCCCCCCCAGAATCTAGATGGTTCCTTTCATTGTATTGCCTCAATAACCTTTTGTCCTCCTCACCAAATATGTTATTTTCATCAAACAATAATTTGACCTAGGCGTTATATATAATGCTAAGTTAGATATAATCAACAATCAAATCATCCAAAAAAATGGTCCAAAAAGTAGGGGACGAATCAAACTTTACCTCCTCCTCAGGTTAGGTTTTAGATACTTTTTTATCTTTCTCAATTGACATTGGCAACCAGTGACAAAACACTCCATTTTTAATTAAATATTTTAATTGAAAATAATTTTATTCACGATACAAAAGGTAGGTCTTTAGATTCATGATTCAAATCTCGATTTGATATTCTTGTAAACTTTTCTTGTACCATTAGGATTTCTAAAACTACAATGTGAATATTTAAATATTAAAGTTACGAAACAATAAGATTACTTTTACTAGTAAGAAACAACGAGATAGAAAGAGAGGGGGTGTGAGATAAGAAAAAGACATTAGTGAACTTGGAACTCGAGATTGGAGTCGACTTTCAAGGTGCGGGGTGGCGAACTCGACGCCAATAGTGAACTTGGACTCGAGATTAACTCGTTCTTCATAAACCTAGAGAAGAGGTTCGACTTTGTTGACGTCGGAGTCATTGATCAGCACTACCTTGAACAGGTAGTCATAGTCATCATCCACCTTTATTCATCCATTTCCCTTTGAACTTTTGCTTCCAAGCTTTAATTTTATTCTACAGAGATAAATAAATTAAAGAAAAAATGAGAGTGAAGAAGTAGATTTCGGAACTCTAAGTTGGTGATGGCTAACGTGCTTCATCAATTCAAATAATTCATTGGTGAGTTAGTAAATTACCAACGATAATAGGTTTTACAGTTTTTTATATTTTTGAAAATGGACCCTATTAAAATCTAAGAGCTTTCCAACTTTTTCTTTACAAATTTGTCATCACCATATTCCTTCATAGCCTATTTCTCTCGTGTGCATCTTAGCCACCATCTTCATTCGTCTCAACCACTATATTCCTCCATTGACATGTTCCTCTATTGTACGCCATCAGAGGGGAAATTGGAGAGAAAGGTTATAGGACTAGAGCTAAAACCACCAATGGAAAAGGTTTCCATGCGTGGCAACAAAATAATGGTGGGTCGTGGCAGTGGTCCTTTGTCGCCGCCTCTTCATTTAATAGTGTTTGGTCTCCATTTCCACTGCCTAACATCCTAGTTTATTTGACTATTCAACTAGATCAAAGAAAATTGAAGAAAGTCTCAAAATTTCTCTATCCCATTCCAAAAATAAAAATTGCTGCTAAGTTCTAACTTCTTTCTTTGTGCCTAGTGTGTCTTCAATACTCAACGTTTCAAAGTTTTTGTTCTATTTTTGTTTGCTTTTGGTTGTTGGGGGTGATAAAGTAAGTATCTGAGAAGGGGAGAGAAGAAGGGGGTGATAAAATGAGTATCTACAAGGCAAGCGCCTTGACACTTCAATTTCATTTTTTAATAAAAATTCATTCCATTGTAAGGACGTTTTCAGGAGTATGGACATGGAAGTGCCCTCACATGTATGCCCTTATTTCCATAATTTGGCATAGTGTTTGATTTACCTGTTTAGAACTTTCAATCCAATGATTGAATTATTAAAATTTATTGTTCTTAAAAAATGTAATTAAGAGGAGAAACTTTAACAATAGTTATTTCTAAAGTAACTGGATTCCCCCATACAAACACATTGATTACCTCATATTTAGTTTAGGAACAAAAATCTAAAGTAACTCTTTAAAAACTCTAGTGTCCATATCTTTTAAAAAAATTAAGATTGATACTTAAAATAATAAATTTATTTTAACCATTTTAATATGAATCTTAAAAAAAAGTGATGGTTGTGTGCGAGGTGAAACGGGTGGAGGAATCAGTGAAGCCCCACATGAAGGTACTTAGTTGGCTCCTGAGTAAGCCAAGTGGAAGTTGCGGTGATAAGATTAGACATGTACGACTTGATAGAGAGAGAGAGTTGAGGATGACTATATATGTTTAAACTATTAGGATATTAGAATAATATATTCAATATCTTAGAATATCTGTTAAGATTAGGTTTTATCCTATAATATCAACAAGGATTAATTTTCATGTTTCTATATAATTATTATGATTTGTTTCCTAATTAGGAGTCTATGGTTAGTATAAATAATCATCAGTGTCTAGTCTTTTGTATCAACTATCAACTATAAAGTATCAATTAATGTATCATTGTATATAATTAATTAATGAGTAAAATATGTCTTTAGTCCCTGTAAATGGACCGAGTTTTGTTTTAGTCCTCACAAATGTTTTTTTTCATTTACGTCCTTACAAATGCAATTTTTTTAAATACATCTCTGTCGTTAAAACTCTGTTAATGATTACCAATTCGAGTTTTGTTTTTGTCCTCATAAATGAACTTTTTTTATTACATCCTTACAAATATTTTTTAAAAAAAAATGCAACCTTATCGTTACACACTATAGATTCTTCTTCTTCTTCTTCTCCTTTTGTTGTTCCATCTCCTTCTCATTCTCCTCCTCCTTTTGCTACTCATTCTCCTTCTCCCGTTTCAGGTTGATTTAATTTGAGCTCATTTTTAGATTTGTTACTATATGAAAAGTGTTATTTAGTTCCTCTAACTCTATGCCTAGGCAAAAAATTGTTAGTTTAAGAAAAAGTATGATATATATGGAGAAGGAGGAGGAGTAGATGAGGAGAAGTGGAAGAAGAAGAAGAACGAGAAGTAAAAGGAGGAGGAGGAGGAGGAGAACCGTTAAAGTTAACAGTATTTAACAGCAAGGACCAATTTAAAAAAAAAATACATTGTGAGGATTGTAAAAGAAAAAAAAACATTTACAAGGCCTAAAAATAAAACTCAACCCATTTACAGGGACTAAAAACATATTTTAGTCTTAATTAATTATTCTTCTATTCTCTTCTTCCTTTTTAACCAAAACCTTATAATTTCAACCTGAACTTTGAATGAATTGTGAGACAGATAAAAAAATCCCCAAGTCCCTTTTGATTTATGAATTATCTAATTGAAAATGTTATTTTAGAAAGAAAAAAACTCCAACCTGGTGAATCAACCTACCATTGAACCATCTGGTTAGCGGAATGCAAGGCAGGTTAAGTGGATTGATGAGCTGAGTCACCAATCCACATTGCCTTTTTTGGCGGATTAACTCGTCGAGTTCAACTTATCTTGCCAACTGAGTTGAGTCACCACCTATAATGATCTTTTAATTTACTTTGCTAGCTTCTTCTTTCTAAATCAAAAGAATAAGTAAAGGGAAGCTGCTATAAGCATTTAATTTTGACATGAAATTTTATATTTGGAAAAGATAAGAACAAAGATAAAATTTGATAAAAAGTAGTTAACGGATTTTTTTAACCAATTTAATCTTTAACCAAATTAGGAGAGAAGAAAATTAAATTTGGAAGGCTATATAATATTTAGAGTGTATTGTTAAATGTCTCACATTGGAAGTGTTAATGATATTCTTCTAACTTTATGACACATTTAAAGTCCCACATAAAAAGATTACATACACTCTTATCCTCTCTTTCTTCTATGTAAGAAGTTATTTCAAGTGTTTAATTATCTAGAAAGTTAAACAAATCAGGCTTAATGTAAAATAGAACTTGTACTTTAGTTTAATTTTTTTTCTTTCTTAGTGCAAAACAAGAACCGATATTTTAGTTTAAATTATTTTTTTAGGGAGAACATTTTGCATTTTAAGTTTTGATTCCTAAAGATTTAGGAGATCAAGCATGAAGAGTTTGCCGCCTTCAAAGTAAGTCTATCCATATTTTGTTTCTCTCCTTGTTTTTATGCTATTTATTTTTGTTTGTTTATTAGACAAATTTTCTTATTAAAAGTTCATTATATTAATATTAAGATAAAAGTAAAATATTCTTAGTTTGGCTTGAAATTTTAGAATTAGATGATGAAAATAAAATTTAAAAAAAATTGTGGACTATTAGATTAGATTTTTAATTAAATTGATTAATCTGGACTTATTTTCTAGAAAAAAATACATGTGAATTTTGAGTATCTCATTGCATTGGAGGATAATAAGCTTTGTCCATAAAGTAAAAATTATTTTTTTCGTCAATTTTTTCTTTCATTTATTCATTAATTCTTTTTATTTATATATATTTTTTGTTAAAATAAGTGAAATAAATATTTTTATTTGCACAATTAATTTAGATTAACCATCTTGCTTGATGTACAGATGAGTTGGGGATGCTATGAAATTTAATTCCCACCCTTCTAAACACGTAGTACAATCGATTCCTAAACTTAACATGATTTTCAAAGACATTTTTTGTGTTTAATTTTTTTTAATTTCCAATAAATTGATAATTTTTCTGTTATATTTTTCCCTGATCGATCAATAGTACATATAAATTAAAGGTAATAAATATCATATAAAAGACTAGATAAATTAAATTTGAATTACGTACATATTCTTAGTAAAATACAAATTTTCTTAAATTAAATATCTTGTTAAGGATAAAATCCTAAAAAACAAATAAAATATATTAATATTTTAAATAATATAACTATCATAAAACTATACATAAAAAATAATCTAAAAATAATCTTAATCTATTTCATTTGGTACTATAATATTAATCTATTTACATTTAACATCGATTATATATTTCCTTTGGTAAAAGTTAATAAAAAATAGTGAGGATTTAATTAATATACACTGTCAGTGTAAAGAAATTTTACACAGACATCCAATTGTGTGTTACCACGTCATTTAATGAATATGACACCTTATATATTATTAAATTCAATAAATAATGTGTCGGCATATCATTAGATGTCTGTGTAAGATTTCTCTACACTGACAGTGTATATATATTAAAATCATAAAAAATAGTAAGGATTTGGGATCAAACGACTCATCTGACTGTATGCTCTAAATACGGCCCTAGAGAAGAGGCTCTTGGTTAGTAGATTGGGACACTTTCTAAAGTAAGCATGCATTAATCCTTTAATTAATAATCTTTAATTTGTTTAATTATTAATTAGTCATTATTGATGTTGTTTATTTATCTGTACACATCAGATTTTCAGCATGCTGCAAGCCATACGTACGCTGAAGTCCAAAGTATAACTTATCTTTCATTAATAAACTTGTTTTGTTTTTATTTAGATGGCTTTCGTTTTAAACAAACAAAGTAGCAAAGAAACAGAAAATATAAAACTGTCTCGCAACTACCAAAAACTTTTAATACTACATATAATAATAATGAGTCACACTTTCAGGAAAATATCGAAGTTCAAACCTGAAAAATAATAATTATTTACAAGTATCTCTTCGTCACGTACGACGGTATTTAAGGAAATGATATAATGAATAACCAACAATACATGTGTAACGATACCATACATCAATGAGATTCTAAATTTTGATTTCTTTATTTAAAATGAAGGGAGGAATCTATATAACTGTCTTATATTTATGGCATGCATGATTTGTTAAGAACACAATTATGCATTTGCTGACTTCAGTATTACTTAGCTTAATAGAATAATCATTTGAAAAGTTTAATCAGAATGTATAAATTATTAAGTAAAATGATAAATGATAAGCGTATACATAGAAGCAATTAATAAATGACAAAGAGGATGGAGATGAATTCGAATTGTCAAGTACCCTATTATTATGTGACAATATTTTAGCTTGTTATATACACCAAAATATTTTGGCTAATAAAGACATTTTTTTAAAAAAAATATTTTAAAAATGAAAAAAATACATTTGAAGAATCGAAATCAAAATCTTCTTATTTTATAAGCACTATAAACTTATTTTACCAAATCTTTAATATTATTGTTGCACTCCACTATTTAATGAAGGATTTAATTAATATACACTGTCAGTGTAAAGAATTTTTACACAGACGTCTAATAATGTGCCGCCACATCATTTAATGGACGTCTGTGTAAAATTTATTTACACTGACAGTGTATATATATTAAACTCTTTAATGAATCACTCTTTATAATACTTTGTTGCTAATAATAACATATCTTTGTCGACTTAATTATATGATCATAATAATGACAACTTATACTATTAATTATCAAGATATATAGAATCGGAAACTATATATATTATTATGTTCATGTTTCATGCATCTTCACATGCTAGTATTTTACATGAGCCAATTGATAAAATATTTTTAACCTACTAACTATAGTTTTGTTGAAAAAAGTTGTTACATACATTAGCCAGTTACATGATTGTTACTTTTTCTTATATACGACATTATTCTTTAAATTAATTTGACAAAATTAAGAAGGATTTGTTAGAAACTAAGAGATGAAAGTGATATTGATGTAAATGTGTATTTTAACGGTCTAAATTAAATTTGTGTAAATCTAATTCGCGAACCAAAACCTACTTTTACTCTTTTTAAAGTATAGTTTATAATTAGTAGTGTAAATATTTGTCAAGAAAAAAAATCACTTTTAATTAACCTCTTAATATGAGAAAATTTGATTTTTTTTATGTTAAATTACTGACTCAATATTCATTTCTTCAGGAGTTAAATCTGCTTCAAAGCTTTGAAAGATTTTCACATGAAAACACAAAGAAATTATACAGCTAGCCGTTTATTATAATTTCCTCATTTAATTTCCTAAACTTAAAAAAAATGGCTAAATATATTTTTTATCCTTGAAAATATAGTGAAATTTGATTTCGGTCTCTTATGTTTATTTTTTCTTTGATTTTGGTTTTATATATATTTTTTAAAAATCACATGTTTTTAGTTCTCATCCTTAATTAGTTATGTTTTGTTAAGTGATGATGTAACAATGTTTTTTACAAATTTCCCTATGGATTTCCTTTAAATTTACTTGTAGATTTCAAAATTTGTAGAATTTTTTATAGATTTTAAAATTTATAGAAAAATTTCCACATATTTTTTCTATAACAAAGTAGATTAATTTCACAGAAACATTTTTATGAAAAAGTTGATATTTTTTTCTAAAAAATCTACTACAAATAAATTTTCTAAAGAAAAATTCACAAGAAAATGTCTATAAGGTTTTATCCGGGGAAAAGTCACAAGAGACCAGTGTAAAACTAACTCAACATAGTATAGTTAACAACAAGCACTATAAACATGTTATTTTAAAAATAAAGGATATATCAAAACCAAAGAAAAAAAAATATAAAAGAGGGACAAAAACTAAATTTTTTCATATTTTCAAGGGGACAATTTAGGGTAGACCAAAAAATCATTTGGTCCACCTAGTCTAGCTGGAATTTTATTGGTTATAAAAGATGAATAAATAATTTTATTTTTTATTAAATAGTCTTTATATGACTATTTAGGTTTAGTTTAAGGGAATATATAGATTTATAATACAACTTATGCTAGTTTCATTGAGAATATATTAATTTAAAGTTGAAGGGGGAAACTTTTACATTACACGGTACTATCAATTTGAATTTTTATTCTTTTCAACCAATATTTCACAAAATTAACTGGAAATCGATTTAATATCAATAAAAAAATCATTAATAAAATTAGCGTTGAATTTGATGATTGAGAATTTAAATTACTGTGTTTTTACATTTTGGATCACGGTCCACCATAGATAGGCCCTTTTCAAGGACTAAAAATATATGTTACCTTAAAATATTATTTGTTAAAAGAGATTAATGTATTGTGTTATATATAATGATCTTTCATACTTTTAATTGCATGATATACTTGAGAAGAAGTTGACAATAGTAATTTAGTTTTGAGAAGTGTTATTCATATAAACCAGTACGCAGAATAATATAATATAACACATTATTTTTTTCTTTATCTCTTTTAATCATATTAATTATTATGTTTCATATTTTTCTCTTTTCTCTCTTTTTATTATATATAGTTTGTTATACATGATTGTATAAATAACATTTCTTTTCATTTTTCTATTTTTTGTGATAAAAAACTTCTCAATAGAAACTAACTTCTCCGGTTGTCTAGTAAGTAGGGACATATTTATAAAATATCTAAGAAAGCTAAAAGTGAATAAATTTAACAATATATGAATGTACGTATAAAATATCTAAGATATATGAATAATTAAATTGAAATAGAAGTCTGTAAAAGTAGAAGAGAGACAGAGGACCATGCCATGCCATGATAATAAAACCCATTGGGTCATGCTACCTATAAAAATTTTGAAACACGTTTTATATGTTTATTTTATTTGACCTACTTATTGATGATTAATCCATACTTACGTATTCTAATTTTGAGCTGTGTACTTGGACAGACAGCATATAACGCAAAATAGCTTACCATGGAGGATCTTCATTAAAAAATATTTTTAATTTGGAGTATTTCTCTTCTCTCTTTCTTTATTAGTTGTATGAAAATATGTTTTTAGTGTCAAAAGTATTACTTAAATTTGGTCTTAGTCTGGAAAGTTTAAAACTGTTGGTTTTGGTCCCTTATATATTCTAAAATCAAGTAAACTTAATCCCCTTTTAACACAGTTAATTTTAATGCTGATGTGACAAATAGATTTCTTTGTCAGTTTGTTCAATCACCTTTAATGAAAATGATTTGGCAATTTATAGACACATACTAGATTTTTTTTACAATTTCAACACAATAAATTGTAATTGTAATTGTAATTTCTATTTTAAGTAAATAATTTCATTATATTTAATAAACCCTAAATGAAATATGATTGGATTAGTTGATGTGTTATTTAATTGCCAAATCATTTTAATTAAATATGACGGGACATGTTGACACAGAAATTTGTTTATCATGACACCATCAAAGTTAACGGTGTTAAGTGGAGGGACTAAACTTAAGTTATTTTAGAACATAACCAACGATTTTAAATTTTAGGGGACTAAAATCAAATTCGAGTCATACTTCTTTAACGGATTAAAAACATATTTAACCCAAAAAAAAATTGAGTTATATATATACGTGTGGTTTATGTTTTTTTGTCTCAGCCGCATTTCGATCTCTTTAATTTTAATGTATAAAAGCACAAGGGGAGAAAAGGATATTCTTTCAAGATTCTATAGTTTATTATTTAATTTGCATTTTGTTTTTCAGGATTCCTTCTTTGATATTTAATTTTCGGCATAATAATAAAGCACTTAAGTTAATAAAATATGTGGTTCACAAAATGTTTTGCCAAACAGTACGTACTTTGTTTGGATTCATGGATGAGATAACGACCCGCCATTTGGAAACTCATGAGTCATGAACCCTCCATTTGTTTTTTTCTTGCACGCTATCTTCCACGAAATTGCGATGCAAGGACCATCGTTGTACGTCATTGGGCTACTAAGGACCACTCGAAGTTTGAATGTCCAGAGTTTTCATCATCGAATTGCTTACATGTGAGCCCAGTTGGATCTCATAAATCTTTTCTTTCTATCTTGATATTTCCTGTCACTATATCATATATCTGTATAGGTTTTTCATCTTCTTTTTTTTCCTTTTTTTCGAAAATGAAATTTGAAACCTCTTCTACATAATTAAACTTTTGGCTATGCTCAATTGAAAATGACATATAATGTGAAAAATAATAGTGTAGCTCTTGATATATACAACTATATATGGAACAGAAAATTAATGTTACCAATATTGATAATATACGATAATATTAGTGGTGTATATTTGTAGACAACATGTGATTAAGTATTTTCATTTCATCAATTACTCAATTTGGTTCTAAATTTAATTCCAATCCAATCTAAACAAATATATATAAAATGGTTTAGATTTAAGTTTTTAGCAACCAAGCAGCAAATATCCCACTTTTACCCGGAGAAGTATCTTAGCAAATTACACTTTAGGAGTATATTAATAAATTTCGAGTTATAACTTGCTAACATGCTTCTTCTAAAAAACAAGTCGGTATATGTTGTACTATTACGCATTTTGCTAAGTTTTGTTGTTGTTCAAACCAACTTCCCACTTGAATATGGAGCCTAATGTGTTTATGGCGGGGCAATTGATTTCACAATTGAGCTAGGTTTTACTTATGTAATCTTCTACTTCGAATGATGAAGGCTTGAAAGAGAAGGAGGAGGAATAACCCATATTGATGAGCTCATACGAGACAGTATAGGGAGCTCCAATTAGCCCTTAATTAATTGAATTAGAGCTTTCTTTTGTTAGCAAAAAATTTAATGTCATAGTTGACACGATAACTAAGGGGCCTTCGGGATGGTTGCGAGTTTTCGTTCTTTGGTTTTTAAAAATTTTCAATCAAGTTTTTACAATTCAAAATAAAAAATTGAGAACTTGTTTTTGTGGTTTTCAAACAAAACAAACATTTTGAAAACCAAAAAAAGTTGTTTTCAGTTTTTGGTTTTGAGTTGTAAAAACTTGATTGAAAATTTTTAAAAATCAAAAACTGAAAAACTCGCAACCACCCCGAATGACCCCTAAGTTGGCTTAATTTTATGCATTTTGATTACATATGAATAGATAATATGTCAATTGAATTGTCTTTTTTTTCCACGATAATGTACGTATTGATTATATTTTAGAGTAAAATATTTATTTTCCTTTTAAAAAAGCTAATGTGGTGACTTCAAAAACAATTATTATAAAGAGAGTTTAATAGTGAATGATTTTCATTGATTTTAGAAGGTGATACATGTTGAATATATATACAGAGAATGAAACTGACTTCCTAATATTAAGGGATAAACTACTTCCTAATATTAAGAGATAACAAAAGATGAATATGAATTTGAATTTGAATACATTTGTATAGATGATAACAATAGTAACTAATAACTAAAATACATCAAGAGATAATGTTTATCTGATACTCCCCCGTAAGATCATGTCACCATCAGAGACATGCATCTTGGCTCTAAACATGCTAAACTTGGCAATGGGCAGCGGCTTGGTCAACGCATCTGCAGGTTGATCTCTAGTGAAAATATGCGACACAATTAATTTCCCTTGTTGCACCAACTCATAAACAAAGTGAAATTAAGTCAATAGCTAGGTGGTTCATTCTAGAGTGAAATTATGGATTTACACATATAAATAAGTCGTACCAATATTGTCACAATGAATTTTTGGAGGCAAAGACAAAGGATGATGGAGCTCATGAAGAAGATTAGATAACCAAACCACCTTTACTGTTGTATTAACGACACTCATGTATTCAGCCTCCGTGGAGGATTGAGCAACACTTCTTTGTCTCTTAGAAGACCACGACACTAGGTTTCCATCAAGAAAGATAATGTGTGCTGATGTAGAGGTATAAGTGTCAGCGTTTCCTGCCCAATCAGCATCACTAAAGGCCTCCAATATGAGTTGGATAGGTTTCTGAAGTTGAAGATCAAAGTTCAATGTTCTCTTTAAGTAGTGCAAGACTCTCTTGAGTTGCTGCATATGAGTCTCGGTGGGTTTGTGCATAAACTAAGAAAATTTATTGATTGCAAAGGAAAGGTCATCGGGTCTAGTGTGAGTCACATATTGGAGAGCCCCAATAATACTTCGGAACATAGAGGCATCAACAGCTGCCAAACCATCATGCAACTTGAGAGAAGTGCTAGAACACAATGGAGTGGAGCATGATTTTGCCCCCATCATGTTGTGCATGTCTAATAACTCACGAATGTATCTATGCTGCGAGAGAAAAAGTCCATAAGGAGTAGGAATAATTTCAATTCCCAGAAAAATAGTGAAGAGTGCCAAGACTTTTTAAAGAGAACTTCATGGACAGATCTTGGATGAACTGGTTGATAAAGGCAGAAGAGTTCCCTGTGACCAATATATCATCAACATAAACAAGGAATAGAACCAAAATGGAATTATGTGAGTAAATAAATAAAGAAGCATCACTTTGGCTCATAGGAAAACCATAGAATAGAACATAGTTCTTTAGTGCTTGATGCCATGCTCGAGGTGTTGCCTAAGCCCATAAATAGCTTTCTTGAGTTTGCATTAGGATGCTGAGCATCAACAAAACCACATGGCTTATGTATATAAACTGTCTCAGTAAGTTCTCCTTGAATAAATGCATTATTGACATCAAGTTGGTGCATTTGCCAGGAGTGAGCTAGAGCTAATGTGAGCACCACCTTGATGGTTTGCGGTTTAATGACAGGGGAAAAAGTCTCATGGAAGTCAATACCTTGTTGGTGAGTGAATCCTTTAGCTACAAGTCGAGCTTTGTAGCGAGAGATCGATCCATCTGGGTTTCTCTTGATTCTGAAAATCCACTTGCAATGAACAACATTTTGATTTTTTGGAGGTGGAACCAAAATCCATGTGCCATTGTGAATAAGAGCATCAAATTCCTCAGACATAGCCTTGCGCCAATGTGAGTATTTCAAGGCTTCAATCACACTGGAAGGCTCAAGATTTTTCCTGCAAAGGGTTCTTAGTGGTAGAAAAAAGTTTGGGTTTGAAAATATTATTCTGTAACCTGGTGACCATGGAATGAGTTCTTGAAGGGAGAGGTGGAGGTGGAGATGTAGAGATAGAGGAAGAGGTAAGGGGAGGAGAATTACCTGAAGAAACTTGAGGCGCAGAAGTGGGTCATGAATGCAACGAGCTAGTGGTATTGGAAGTATGTTGACTTGCTGGTTGCAGGTTGTTGGTTGGTGGTTGGGTAATTGAATTGGAATGTGAATGTGAGTTGGTTTGGATAGGAAAGGTAAGGGAGTAATGTGGTGGGGCAATTTGGTAAGGCTCTAGTGGGGTTGGAGGTGTTGGTAGGTGAAGTTGAGGATAAGGAAATTCTGTCTCACAGAAGGTGACATGTCTGGACACATAGGTTCTTTTGGAGGCTGAGTCATAACAGAAATAAGCATATATTGTGAATCAGAGTAACCAAGAAAGACACATGGTTGGAATATTGGTTGGAGCTTATGGGAGGCATATGGTTTCAACCAGGGAAAACATAGACAACCAAAAGAGTGCAAATCGTTGAAGTTTGGTGTTTGTTTAAACAACATTTCAACAGGTGATTGCATATTTAATTAGGAGAGGTGTTGGAAGGCGGTTAATTAAGTGGGATGTTGTTTTGAAGGCCGAGGTCCAGAATTGAGGGGGTAAGTTGGCATGATGCAGTAGGGTCCTACTAGTTTCGACAATATGCCTATGTCGTCTCTCAGTTGTGCCATTGAGCTGTGGAGTATGTGGAAGGGTGGTGTAATGGGTTATACCATTTGAGCTTAAGAAGGATTTTAGTTTTATGAAGAACTCACCATCGTTATTTGAATAAAGGGCAGTGATTGGTAATTTGAAAAAATTTTCAACCAGACTTTTGAATTGAATAAAGATTGAATAAACATCTTATTTATTTTTCAAAGGGTACAACCAAACATACTTGGTGTTATGGTCAACAAAAATAACATAATATGAAAAACCATCAAATGACTTTATTGGTGCTCGTCCCCACACATAAGAGAAGACCAATCGAAGTGGTTGAGAGCTCTCCATATGTCTATTGGAAAAAGGCAGCTTATAACTTTTGGCACATTTGCAGGAGAGACAAACTTCAAAGTCATTGGACTGGAGTGGAATTTGGTGGTTGGTTTTGAGATGACGCATGATTTTGGAGATGGATGACCCAAAATGTGATGCCAAGAGCTAATGGATGAGACTCGGGTAGGGTATGCATGTGGTGGTGGTATGGAGCAGTGGTAAAGTTTATTGTGATGAGTTCCCCGCATTAGGCCCACTCCTGTCTTCAAGTCCTTCACCAAAAATTCAGAAGCGAAAAATTCAACAGACACTTGATTAGTTTTACAAAGCTTTGAGACTGAAATCAGATTCTGAGAGATGTTAGGAACACATAAAACATCAGATAAATGAAGAGGCTGAAAAGGGGTTAGAATTTGGGTGTTACCAGTGTGACTGATAGTCAAACCTGAGCCATCACCTACAAGTAATTGATCAGAACCATCATAGGGGAGAAGTGACTGATAAATTGTGCAAATTGTTGGTCACATGATGAGTAGCTTCAGAGTCCATGATCTAATGACTAGGTGGAGGTGAAGCGGAGTTACGAGCAAAATGAGCAGCAGGAGGTGTGCATTGAAAGGGATAGCCATGAAGTTTATAACAAACCTTTGTTGTGTGACCTGACTTTTCACAGTACTGACAAATGGCTCTCTTGCCATTGGGGAATGGATTTCATTGCTGCCTATTTTGGAATGTTTGGTGAGACCCTATGGCCTTAGAAAAGGAAATCATTTGTCGTTGAATAGCATTGGTAGTAGGAACAAGAGGAGCTTGAGTAGATTCTGTTTTATGCAAGTATGTTTCAAAATCCACTAGTTTATCATGCAACTCTTCAAAGGAAATAGGTGATTCATGAGCACGGATTGCAGCAACAACTTCTCTGAAATAAGAGTTAAGACCATTCAAGGTATAAAGAACAAAATCAATGTTGTCCAAAGGTTGATGAATAATAGATAGTTCTTCAGAAAGGACCTTGATTTGTTGTAGATATGTCGAGATAGATTGATCTCCTTTAGTAAGATGAGATAATTTGTCTTTTAGAGATAGGATCCTGCTGCGGGATTTGTTGGCATACATGGTGGAGAGAATATCCCACACATCTTTAGGGGTCTGAACAGCACCTAGCATAGTGGTGAGTGTGGGATCGACCGAACTGATGAGGGCATGAACAATCAATTGATCTTGACGAATCCAGTGATTATAGGCAGGATTGATATTTGATGCAGCAGTAACAAGAAATTTGGTAGGACAAGGAAGAGTACCATCAACATAGCCTTTGAGGTCATAACCAATTAGTAATGCATTGAATTGAACTCACCATGCAACATAATTGGAGGATCCTGATAGTTTGATTGTGATTTGAAAGCCAGCATTAAGAGAAATAATAGTGGAAGGACCATTTGGATCAGGTTGAGGAATGTTGGCATCATTGAGAGAACTCATGGTGGCTGCACCGAAAAAAAAAGGCGGTGAAGCTATATGGCTCTAGATACCATAAAAAGAGTTTAATAGTGAATGATTTTCATTGATTTCAGAAGGTGATACATGCTGAATATATATACAAAGAATGAAACTGACTTCCTAATATTAAGGGATAAACTACTTCCTAAGATTAAGAGATAACAAAAGATGAATATGAATTTGAATTTGAATACATTTGAATAGATGATAACAATAGTAACTAATAACTAAAATACAACAAGAGATAATGTTTATTTGATATATTAAAAGGGTAAATTGGGATTTAATAAAATATAGGATCAACACAAAGAGATTTCCAAAATTGTTCAATAGATTTGAAATACTTAATTAAAGACACTAATGCACATATATTTATTGATAATTTTAACAAAAAAGTGTGAGATGAATCATTCATTTTACTACTTTTATAATGTTGATAATGAAGGGAGGTTGAAATATGATGGCCTCTATCATACAAATTACTCTTTGTTTGGAGATGTGATTTCATTTGACACTACATAATTAGCATAAACCATCTTCAATAAAGTATAACCTGGAGGAGATGTTGGGTAAAAGAAGGCACATGACTTTTTTTAATGAGTAGTATGATCTCAACCATTTTATCTAAGTCCAAAGGCTAAAAATTGTCCCTTTTACTTTCACATGAAAAATATTTGTTTGTATGTATTTATGTATATATGTGCATGTGTAAGTTGCATTTGGATTAGGTTAGATCGAGTTTTATTCTTGCCTGAGCACATGCATCTGTCGTGTTACCTGCACGCGTGGAATCTAACCTCTAGTAGCATTTAGGTTATCTAGGAGGAAGAAAGTAATTAAAAGCTAATATGCTTAGATTTTACCTGGTTTATTTTGTTAGGTAGAAACAATGTTATCTTTAAAAATATTGAGGTTGGTATTGATTCTATAATAGAATTGATTAAACTTAGGACTTAGTTGAGGATTAGAGCGAAATTTATGGAAGTCTCTTTTTCTTTGTTTAAGTGGATAAATTTTCCTCTATTTTATATATTTGACCGATCTATTTCTATAAGTTGAGATGGTGTACTATGGTTAGGATAACCTTAAACTCCCACACTTAAAAATTTTATTTGTTACCAAAATTAAATATTTGGATTTTCATATTTTTAATTTTTTGGATTGTTTCCAATTTTTATTTGATTGAATTAGTTTATGAAACTCTCCTCATGATGAAAATGGACACTATATGTGACTATTATCAAGATTTTACTTTTTAGTGCATCTAGCTAGTATGTTTTTTTTGGGGGACGAAATCTAGCTAGTATGTGAAATTATTGATCTTCTTCATAATTAATATTGGATTATGTGTGTCTAGTTTACTTGAAGAGTGATATAATGGGGATTTTCTAGCAAGTATAAGGCACTTAAACAATTATTCATGTCCTTACTTCCCTTGATGAAATATATGATATCTCTTTTTCTAAAATAATTTATGATTTTTTTTGTTTTAGTTTAGTATATTATAAAATTAACAATTATTTTTTACTTTTATTTTTTTACTAGCTTAATTATTATGCATCCAATCTTATCTAATTCATGTAGATTGTCTTATTGGAAAGATAATCCTAGTTCTAAACCAAAAATTGTTATGCATTCACAAGAGCTTTAATATTGGCCAAGACTATGGTGCATCTTCTCATGGGTGATGTAAGTGGTGCATCACCTTTTATAACAGTTGGATCATTCAAAAATGAAATGAAGGGTTGAAATTTGTTACCGGCTACCGGTTCCTTTAGGAATTGAAATTTTTACTTAAAATAACTTTTTGGTTTGCTTGTTGATTCCTTAATATTATTAAAATAATGAGATATTCTTCAGTTGCATATGACATTTTCAATGAGATTCGACTCGTTCATCTTCGTCAATTGTGTTTTTCGGTTTGGGTTGATTATTTTTCGGCGTTGTGGAGTTTCTGAATCGATTGGAGAACTCGCTAGGGTGTCGTCGATGTTGGGCTTCATGGCGTTGTTGCGATCGTTGCGGTTGGAGACAGAAGACTAACTTTGAAGTTCATTATCACTCATATTCAATTCAAGTCAACACGTTTCTGTATCTCATCCTGCTTTTCCTTCCTTTTTGGCTTCTCTGTCTCATGGCAATCAACTAATTCCGCAGGTGGCGGCGGCAACAATCGAATCATTTGTAGTAAATAACAATGAGGAGGACGGACTTCTAGCTAGCCATAGGTCTTGGACAAGGAAAGCTTAATACTCGTCAAACGGGGTTTAAACCTTACAGGAAAATAACATCGGAATAGACGTCTGCAACCAAAGTTGAAGAGAAAGGTCCTAACTAAGAGAATAGGCATATGAAATAGCATCAAACTTTACTTTACTCACAATTTTTGTATAAGGAATGAATAATTAATAAAAGGTATTTGGATCATATTTTAAGGACAAAAAAGCAAATAAAAATTATTTCAGTAACAGGTTAAAAATCGGGAATTACAAGTTTAAAAAGTGTGGTAGGCTGTGAATCACTCATAAGGAAGATTCATCTTAGTCCTTACCTTTAATATTTTCGGTAGCGCATTAAGAATATGCGTATAATTTTTTTTAGGGAAAATTACACTCACCTCCCCTGAGGTTTGCCTAAATAACAAAGACCTCCCCTCTAGTTTTTGAAATGCACTCACCTCCCTTGCCTAAAGCAGAATGATAAAAAAACTCGTACTTGTGGATATTCGTAGATATACCAGCGATGAGTACCCACATATTTATTAAATGAGTGGAGACGGATATTATACTACTCATCCCGCGGGTACCCATATACTCATTAAAATATATTTTCTATTAAATATATTAAAATATTAAGATATTTTATTATTTCATGATGAGATAAAATTTAATTTTATTATTTTATAATAATATTTTTAATATATTAACTTGTAATAATATTATATAATGTTAATTTATATTATATAAAATTAATATAATATGATACCATAATATATTATATGTAATTTTTTCTTTTATTTTTCTATAAATTCTGAATTCTTAGATATTAATGGATACCCGTGAATACCCGTTACCCGCTTGGGTAGTTGTTAATTTTAGCAGGTATGGATACAGGTAGTGTATAATTCATTCCGCTCCGTTAATATCCCTAGATAATCCTCACGGTATCAATGAGAAGGGTGGTTTCTGCATTTCAAAAACTAGAGGAGAGGTCTTTGTCATTTAGACAAACCTAAGGGGAGGTGAGTGCAATTTCCCTTTTTTTTTAAAAAAAGTCAAATTTAATATAAAAGAATAAATGATTTACTATTATTTTCTATAGGAATTCAACTTACATTAATTCCTTGTTTACCAAGTTCCATCCAAGAATCGCTCCATAAGATCTCCTAAACATTTTTCTTGCGTATTCCCAAACAAAAATACGGTATTTTTATTTTCTAAGAAATTCAATAATACATATAAGCTCCATCCACTATAATTGATAAATGATAAGTGCTCCTCCAATAAGAAGGCAGGGGAGGGGAATACTTATACTCCTCCCTCTGTTGGTAGTTCAGGTTCATATTCAGACAGGACCATATGTCGTACACGTACCATATCTATTCTAATCGTCTGCGTGTCCATTCACCATCAATCCTGTAGTCACTACCTTCTCCCCCACACACACTCCTTTTAAATCATCAAAAGATTGTTTCTCTACCATTATCCAAAACACCAAATTTAGATTCAAACTGTGTACGACAGTCCTTCACCTCCACCGTGCTTTCTCTGCTTTTAACCGACGCGCTTTCTTAACCTGTTAACCATGCTAGAAGATGCCACTACTGTTACACTGTAACATTATTACTGTGTCTGATAGTGATTTCTGTGCAAACATCACTTAAGCCTATTATTTGCATTATAAAATTTAAAATTAAAAACATATTTTATTGTTCAAATCCCCATCATCCAAAGGTTGAAATCTAATTGTTTCTTTAAATAGCCATTGTTTACCATCCCCTGCTCCACCAGATCGCTTCCTCTTCTTATTTTTCTTTCTCCTAAAAACACTTCAAGGTAGCCATTCTTTTTAGTTTGTGGCTCTTGAAGTTGGAGAAGTTATTCCTTAGAAGATAAGCTTTTTCTTTCTGCAAACCCAACAAATTAAACCC
Organism: Sesbania bispinosa; assembly: GCA_026901365.1. Classification (NCBI taxonomy): domain Eukaryota; kingdom Viridiplantae; phylum Streptophyta; class Magnoliopsida; order Fabales; family Fabaceae; genus Sesbania; species Sesbania bispinosa. The sequence continues at coordinate 52,248 of QLOH01001186.1, read as the reverse complement.
TGTATATTTATCCATCTATCTCAATTTTATTTTTCCTCTCAACAACTCAATCACGTGAATTGAAACGAAACAGTTTCCTTTTTAATTCAGTTAGTTAGTTAGTTGCCTTAACCATGAGAGAGGCACAGAACGACACCGTTGTGGCAGAAGTAGCAGAAACTGAGGCTAAAACGACGAAGGATGAGTTGCCACGCGACGTCGTTTTGTTCGGGAAATACGAACTGCAAAGATTGCTTGGCGTTGGCGCGTCGGCGAAGGTGTACCACGCGACGAACGTTGACACAGGACAGAGCGTGGCAATGAAGGCAGTGAGCAAGCACAAGGTTTTCTCCGGCGGTTTCGCGGCCAACGTGGAACGTGAGATCTCAATCATGCGCCGTCTTCACCACAAGAACATCGTCGAACTCTTCGAGGTCCTCGCCACCAAGACGAAGATTTACTTCGTCGTTGAGTTCGCCGCCGGCGGAGAGCTCTTCCAGGAGGTTGCCGGCAAGGGACGATTAACCGAAGACCACGCCAGGAGATACTTCCGGCAACTCATCTCCGCTGTCAATCACTGCCACTCACGCGGCGTTTTCCACCGCGACCTGAAGCTCGACAACCTCTTGCTCGACGAGAACGGCGACCTGAAGGTATCGGATTTCGGGTTTAAGCGCCGTGAAGGAGCAGATCCGACCCGACGGCATGCTCCACACCGTTTGCGGAACCCCTTCCTACGTGGCACCTGAGATTCTCGCGAAAAAGGGCTACGACGGAGCGAAAGTGGACATTTGGTCGTGCGGCGTCGTTTTATTCGCCCTCACGGCTGGGTATTTGCCCTTCAATGATTACAATATAACCGTCCTGTACCGCAAGATTTACCGTGGTCAATTTCGCTTCCCGAAATGGACGTCCCCTGATCTGAGGAAGCTCTTATCACGTTTATTGGATACGAATCCCAAGACGAGGATCACCGTTGATGAGATTTTCCAAGACCCGTGGTTCAATGCGGGTGGATATCAACCCGATCGGGTTTTATTTAAGGAGCGGGAGTTTTTGGAGGAGACTCGAACCGGGTTCAAGTCTTTGAACGCGTTTGATTTGATATCGTTCTCAACCGGGTTGGACATGTCGGGTCTGTTTTCGGGCCCAATTGTGTCGGATTCAGTGGAACGAATCGTTTCGAGGGAGGGTCCGGAGAGGATTATGGAGAGGGTGGAGGAGGTGGCCAAAGGGGAAAGGGTGGTGGTGAAGAGAAAGGAGAATAGTGCAAAGGTGGAAGGGCAGGATGGTCATTTTATTGCTGTTTTGGTGGTTTACCGGTTAACGGATGAGTTGGTTGTGATTGAAGTGAAGAGGCGCCAAAGAGGAGGGGAATGTGGCGCGGAATTTTGGAAAGATAAATTGCGACCTCTGCTTCATGAATTGGCTCATAAACAGGAAGTACCGGTCTCTCGGTGACTTCTTAATTTATTTATTAATAAATTAAATTGAATTATATTTCGGTATCTTTCTGTTATTATATTTACGATACCAGCATCTTTATCCTTCCTGAAGAATCTAATGATTGTTGATTATATTTATAAAGAATTAAAGATTAGTTAATAAAAAACAAAACAATAATAACACCTAAATTAAGGTTTGCTGATGGGAAATGATGAATCAAATGTTTTTTTTTATGCCTTTCTAATTAAATAACGACAAGTTAACAAAACAGTTAATAATAGGATAAAAATATCGTCACACTTAAAATAGAAATGAAAAAATGTTTTACCAGTTATTGTTATTTCATATTTGACTGAAGAGAAAAGTAAAAGAACATGAAAAAGACACAATCAATTTGGCTATTTATCTTAGGATGTAACATACATAAGCCTCTAATGTTTTTGTCTGTGGTGAAACTATACAAAATATATTTATAGGTTCAGTCTTCTTAATTAAATTGTCCATGAAACTAATTTTGTTTGGTTAGAAGTACTACAAGGGTTGTGACCTCAACGAAATTTTTTTTTGCTTCACTAATATTCAAACTTGCGTTTGTGTCCTTAATTAGGGATTGGTTGGTGCTTGTTACAATGATCCATATCGTGGGCACTAATTAACTATTAATCATTAGACATAACAATAAAGAAAATTTAACTTTTATACAACTTTTTATAAAAAACTTTCAAACTTATATTATGTTACGTTAAGTTAATTTTAAAGAGTTAAATTGATATATGCATTATTAGTATAAAAAAAGTTTTACACAAATTTCTAATAAAATATTATCAAATTATTTATTGAATTTAATAACATATAAATATCATATTTATTAAATATAAAGTGTCACACATTATTAAATATTTATGTACGACTTCTTTACAAATGATATATATCCACTAAATCCAATTTTAAAACTAATTAAATAGTATTATATAATTGAACACTATTACATAGAATTTAATATATACACGGTCAAAATAAAATAAGTTTTCACATGTATATCCGATAGTATATAGGCACATTATTTAATAAATTTAATAGTATATAAAGTGTTTTATTTATTAAATAACTTGATAACATATTATTGAATGTCAGTTTAAATTATATATATATATAACATTAATAAATAAAATTCATTAGACAATTGTGTTTGATTAAATTATTTTAGGAAACGCGAAATGTAATTTTTGAATAGGGTTTAAAATACTTTATGTTAATATGTCATCTTTGGGTATTTATTGAAAAGAATTTTAAAAATTTAAAGCAATATTCAACACTGACATGCATTTTAATATCGAAAATTAAAGAAATTAAAATTACAAAAAAAGGGTGATATTCTCCAAATTCCTTTCTACTTTAGTACATTAATACGGTAAGAATTGTTTGTTCCCATTACTTCTGGTTCTTTGCCATGGTTTTGTATCTCAATCTCGTGACTTTGCAAACTCTAGCATGTTCACAGGGATAATTGTCGCTTCTAAGTCCTCTTCTTCGATCTTTTCATCTTTTTGTTTTGTCTTGTTTTTTGTTTTTCATTCCTTTCATTTATTTCTTTGCTGAGCGTTTTTTGATTGCTAAGAAAACTGCATCACGGAAACTACGTACACTAACGTGCATTGATTTTTAAGAATCTAGCTCGATGTTACTCACGTGTTTTTTTGTTTTGTTTTGAATCTGATATACTTTGCTTTTTGGTTTTATTTTTGTTGGTTTTCTCTCTTCACGTTTTTTTAGAAGTGATTCTGTACTCCCCTTGCCTTGGTCGGCCGAGTAGGCCTAGGAAATGCAACTATTTCATCAAGTACGAGCCTAATCACGTAATTCAGGTCTCAAGCCTCTCGCCTTAAACCAAAGGTTAAGGCTTAGGCTTGTGGGATTATGTCATCGGACCTTAGGCCGACCGAATAGGCCCATGACGTAGAACTAATAGCATCAAGCACGAGGTAGCGGGGCGAGGAGTTCGGAGTAGGCGTGGCCCGGTAATGGGCCGGGTGGACGTGGGCGAGGAGCGGTTGATATAGTTCAAATACAAATAGGAAGACGAGAGGGTCCGAGATCCTCAGTTCACATTTTGAGTAGAATTAGACCAAGAGCTTTACACTTCAGGTTCCTGGTTGAGTTTAAGCCCTCACTGAGAACAGATTCCATGAAGTTAAATTCATTTGAGAGTAGTAATGGTTATACAAGAATGCAATTTAATTAATTATTTTATTTGATCATCACCGAAATATACTAGGATAGTCTAGGATATATGGTAGTCTGAGATGAGGGTCTCCAAGGTAGTTTTATTAGGTGATTTGAACATCATTTGTTCGGGTAGCTAGAGATGAGTAACCTGTAAGAAAACACTTCAATGCCTAAGTTAGTGAATATTTAAGTAAAGTGTATGCAGGGATAGAATTGTACCTCACCCTTCATAGGAATGCATGAGTGTCTATAGGCATCCAGGTTAATGTATATCTGAGGGTCCATTTATAACCAAGTCATGTCAAATCGTAATACACTATAATAAACCCAAACCCTCTGCAATTCAACACACCTAATCTAATTACTTGTGTCAGTGGCGTCGTCCGCTCATGTTATTGGGAGATGCATTAAATGATGTTGGCCCCCCAGGGAAAAACCTACATTATTTGTCCTTCTCGGGGTAGTTTCCCCCCACAAAAGTTTGAATTTGTTCTTAATATTATATATTAAATTCCCCCATAAGAATTCAATATTTTTAATACTACAAAATTATATGTGTATATATAAGTATTGCCCTCATAATGTAAAACTTTTGGATCTGTCACTGGATCCCCTTATAGGCTAGATGAGTGGCGAGGTTTGGCTTGATCGATCTTGAAATCGAGTCCTTGGGGCAGTCCGAGATTAGATGTGACAACTCAACCTATGGTCAGGGACGGAACCAGAAAAATTGTGTAGGGGGGAGGAATTTAATACATTTAAACAAAATCAACAATGATTATTAACAAAAAAAATCAACAATGATTAAGTTTTTATATTTTAGATTCAATAGTCCTATTAGTATTACTTTTATACTATCCATCCATGAGTCTAAATCTAATATGAAAGAAGCATTAGCGACGGAGGGATTATAAAAAAGAAAAAAATATATATAGGCCACAATAATTTCTGCAAAATAAATAAAGTTGCAATGTCGAAAACTATTAGATACAACAAAAAAGTAATGTTTTTAATTATTTTGCGGCATATGATCAACATTTAAAAATCTTAGAGTGGGTGTGGGTCACTTACATTCCAACTAAGAGTGAATTGACCAGAGGGTAGTTAGTGAGTTATCACTCTTATACTTGCTTGTGAGTTTTAAGGTTGCCACATAGCAAGGGGGCAATATAGGAATATAAAAGGATAGATACATATATTAGTACTATGCAATCTTTGATCTTGGGGGTGACTGCCCCTTTTCTACATACTTGGGTCCGTCCCTGCCTATGGCTGAGGTGGTCATAAACGGGGTGGAGTGTATTCTAATTGGGGCATATAGTATCGTGGTGATTATGAGTGGAATCATGGCTAGGTTGAGTCATATCTTGACTGGGTCTGGAACATCATCTATATAAGATTTTACTAAGGAAACTGTACTCCCCTGGTATTTGGGCCGACTAATAAGCCCAAAGGGGAGATCTACACCCTCTTGATTAAGAAGTCTACACCCCCCATACCATGGTCGGACGGTTACCAGAGAAGAAAGGACAGAGAAAGCAGGGGTTAGTGGGGCGTAGACGTGGGCAAGATGGACGGTTGAGAAGGCCTAGGCTAAGAGGACACTCAGGGGGCATTGAGCCCTCAGTTCATTTTTGGGAGAGTAAAGACACAGGGAGATTCCTTGAGCGAGTACCCTACCCGGTTGAGGAGTCGACCGATCATACTTTACCGAGAACAATTGGCGCCCACCGTGGGGCGGCGGTAAAACTCTTCCCGCCGACCACTTTCTTTGTCTGTAGATATGGTGACCCGAAGAGCTAATGGAAGGCAACATGAAGCAGAGGGGGAGAGAACTCCTGAGAGGGAAGAGGAGAGTAACAATCCGATGTTACGACAGATTTTGGAGCGTGTAGATCAACTCCAGCAGCAGAATCAAACTCTACAGCAGTAGAATCAAACTCTACAGCAGCAGAGCCAGCCGTTGCAAACTAGGATGAACGCTCTTACCAGAGGCCGAGCAGAAGATGAAGATATTGAAGCAGGGTTAGGCGAGTTTCATCCGTTTTCTCCAGAAATCGCTGAAGCACAGTTCCCAGCAGACTTCAAGGAACCGAGATTGAAGGATTATGATGGCACTACGGATCCCCAAAAGAATGACCAGTAAGTAGGAAGTAGAAGTAGATTTGTTTTACTGCATCTTTAGGATTGTTTTGGTTGTTCCATTTACCAGTTGATGGTAGATTATAGGTTGTGGTAGACTTTAATAAATGGTAGATTATAGGTTGTGGTAGACTTTAGTTAATGGTAGATTACAGACTGTGGTAGACTTTAGTAATGTTTCGAATTTGTATTAGTCTCTTTATTTAAAATCTCCGTTGTATGATGACTTATTTACTATCAATGGAGTGGTCGACGTAGGTACTCTTTTCTCTTTCACACTGGAAGAGTTTTTAATGAGGCCTACTCGATCTTATATTATTCAAAGTCTACTTGCCTTATGCTTACCAGGGGAGGTGTTATCAACTCAAGAAAGAGCATTGATAACTCTGCTACGCCGACCTAAGAAAGGGCATCGACTAGCAGTACGTCGACCTAAGAAAGGGCATCGACATGAAATTGTTTAAGTTATCAACTCAATAAAGAGCATTGGTAACTCTACACTGCCGATCTAATAAAAGGCATCGACTTGAAGATTTTCTAAGTTACCAACTCAATAAAGAGCATTGGTAACTATACACTGTCGACCTAATAAAAGGCATCGACTTGAAGACTGTCGACCTAAGAAAGGGCATCGACTTGAAGACTGTCGACCTAAGAAAGGGCATCGACATGAAGACTGTTGACCTAAGAAAGGGCATCGACTTAAAATTTTTTCTAAGTTATCAACTCAAGAAAGAGCATTGATAACTCTGCACCGTCGACCTAAGAAAGGGCATCGACATGAAGATCGTCGACCTAAGAAAGGGCATCGACATGAAGACCGTCGACCTAAGAAAGGGCATCGACTTAAATTTTTTTCTAAGTTATCAACTCAAGAGAGAGCATTGATAACTCTGCACCGTTGACCTAAGAAAGGGCATCGACCTGCAGATCGTCGACCTAAGAAAGGGAATCGACTTGAAGACTGTCGACCTAAGAAAGGGCATCGACTTGAAGACTGTCGACCTAAGAAAGGGCCTGGACATGAAGACCGTCGACCTAAGAAAGGGCATTGATAACTCTGCATTGTCAACCTAAGAAAGGGCATCGACTTGCAGATCGTTGACCTAAGAAAGGGCATCGACATGAAGACCGTCGACCTAAGAAAAGGCATCGACTTAAAATTTTTTCTAAGTTATCAACTCAAGAGAGAGCATTGATAACTCTGCACTGTCGACCTAAGAAAGGGTATCGACCTGAAGATCGTCGACCTAAGAAAGGGCATCAACATGAAGACCGTCGACCTAAGAAAGGGCATCGACTTGAAGAGTGTCGACCTAAGAAAGGGCATCGACATGAAGACCGTCGACTTAAGAAAGAGCATCGACTTAAAATTTTTTCTAAGTTATCAACTCAATAAAGAGCATTGGTAACTCTACACTGTCGACCTAATAAATGCATCGTCTTGAAGACTGTCGACCTAAGAAAGGGCATCGTCTTGAAGACTGTCGACCTAAGAAAGGGCATCGACTTGAAGACCGTCGACCTAAGAAAGGGCATCAACTTGAAGACCGTCGACCTAAGAAAGGGCATCAACTTGAAGACCGTCGACCTAAGAAAGGGCATCGACTTAAAAAAAATTTCTAAGTTATCAACTCAATAAAGAGCATTGGTAACTCTACACTATCGACCTAAGAAAGGGCATCAACTTGAAGACTGTCGACCTAAGAAAGGGCATCGACATGAAGACCGTCGATCTAAGAAAGGGCATCGACTTAAAATTTTTTCTAAGTTATCAACTTAAGAAAGAGCATTGATAACTCTGCACAGTCGACCTAAGAAAGGGCATCGACTTGCAAATCGTCGACCTAAGAAAGGGCATCGACATGAAGACCGTCGACCTAAGAAAGGGCATCGACTTAAAATTTTTTCTAAGTTATCAACTCAAGAGAGAGCATTGATAACTCTGCACTGTCGACCTAAGAAAGGGCATCGACCTGCAGATCGTCGACCCAAGAAAGGGCATCGACATGAAGACCGTCGACCTAAGAAAGGGCATCGACTTGAAGACCGTCGACCTAAGAAAGGGCATCGACATGAAAACCGTCGACCTAAGAAAGGGCATCGACTTAAAATTTTTTCTAAGTTATCAACTCAAGAAAGAGCATTGATAACTCTGCAGATCGTCGACCTAAGAAAGAGCATCGACAAGAAGACCGTCGACCTAAGAAAGGGCATCGACTTGAAGACTGTCGACCTAAGAAAGGGCATCGACATGAAGACCGTCGACCTAAGAAAGGGCATCGACTTGAAGACTGTCGACCTAAGAAAGGGCATCGACATGAAAACCGTCGACCTAAGAAAGGGCATCAACTTAAAATTTTTTCTAAGTTATCAACTCTAGAAAGAGCATTGATAACTCTGCACTTTTGACCTAAGAAAGGGCATCGGCCTGGAGATCGTCGACCTAAGAAAGAGCATCGACATGAAGACCGTCAACCTAAGAAAGGGCATCGACTTGAAGACTGTCGACCTAATAAAGGGCATCGACTTGAAGACCGTCGACCTAAGAAAGGGCATCGACTTAAAATTTTTTCTAAGTTATCAACTCAAGAAAGAGCATTGATAACTCTGCACTGTCGACCTAAGAAAGGGCATCGACCTGCAGATCGTCGACCTAAGAAAGGGCATCGACATGAAGACCGTTGACCTAAGAAAGGGCATCGACTTAAATTTTTTTCTAAGTTATCAACTCAATAAAGAGCATTGGTAACCCCACACTGCCGACCTAATAAAAGGCATCGACTCGTCGACCTAATAAAAGGCATCGACTCAAAAATTGCTAAGTTACCAACTCAATAAAGAGCATTGGTAACCCTACATTGTCGACCTAATAAAAGGCATCGACTCGTCGACCTAATAAAAGGCATCGACATGAAAAATTGCTAAGTTACCAACTCAATAAAGAGCATTGGTAACTCTACACTGTCGACCTAATAAAAGGGATCGACTCAAAAATTGCTAAGTTATCAACTCAATAAAGAGCATTGGTAACTCATGAAAGAGCATTAGTAACCCGTTTATGTCGACCTACTAAAAGGCACCGACTTGAAAAATTCTTTAAGTTACTAACTCATGAAAGAGCATTAGTAACCCGGTTATGCCGACCTACTAAAATTTTTCTAAGTTGCTTCGTAGAGGCGAAAAATTTTCTAAGTTACTTTGTAAAGGCGACTTATCATTTTTCAGTTAGAAAAATAGTTCGGTATAAATGACTTGCAAAAGGCATTCACAAAGGCTTTTTTAGGCTACGAACGCTCTACAGCAGTTAAAGAGTCAGAATTGAATAAAAAAGTTTAATAGTCAGATTACCTTTCACCTTGACTAGTTCTTTTCATTAACTGTTGACATTCATTAAATCAACAACGCGGGACAATCCCACTGAGATGTTTGATTCTTTACGCCTTGCGCACTACTCTACGAGTAGGCTTAGGCTCGTGGGGCTATGTACTCCCCTATGTATTTCTCAAGTTAGTCTACGTAGTTGACATACTTATTATTTACGCCTTGCGCACTACTCTACGAGTAGGCTTAGGCTCGTGGGGCTGTGTACTCCCCTGGTATTTGGGCCGACTAATAAGCCCAAAGGGGAGATCTACACCCTCTTGATTAAGAAGTCTACACCCCTCGTACCATGGTCGGACGGTTACCAGAGAAGAAAGGACAGAGAAAGCAGGGGTTAGTGGGGCGTAGACGTGGGCAAGATGGACGGTTGAGAAGGCCTAGGCTAAGAGGACACTCAGGGGGCATTGAGCCCTCAGTTCATTTTTGGGAGAGTAAAGACACAGGGAGATTCCTTGAGCGAGTACCCTACCCGGTTGAAGAGTCGACCGATCATACTTTACCGAGAACAGAAACAAATTAATTACTTTGTCTAAATATATAAATGTTTGCAAACAAAATATATTCAATTGAAATAATCAAACTTTTTTATATTTTTAAATACATGATTATCATTTTTATCTCTCTATCGCGTTTTCAATGGCAATTTTATTTAAATTATTTTATGTGGGTAAGCTATTAAAGTATACAAATCACGATAGGTTTAATTAAGAAATTATAAATTATGAGGATAACTGTGTGTATCTCTTTTAACTCTTAAATATAGCAAAAATTAAACTAGAAATAAAACAAGAAATATATAATAAATTTAGTTGAAAGAAATTAAAGGAAAAATAATATAAAAAGTAATTTTTTAAGAAATAATTTTAAACAAACAAACTCATTATCTTCACGAACCCTATTTTTAGCCAATATTAGACTTTAAACTCACACTTGAATTCCTAACAACTTATGACACCAAATATAGCAAATAATTTTCATAGTAGCCCAAGGTATTTTATTTATGGATATTTTAATGTCTAAATTTAAGGAAATTAAAACTACATAAAAATAGTTGAAATTATCCAAATCCCTTTCTTGTTCTCATTGGATAGTGTTTGAGGTCGGAATAGAGCAGTCTATTTTAATAGTAATAGGATTAAATATGTTTTTAGTTCTTGAAATATAGTCGAGATTTGGTTTTATTTTGTGTAATTTAAAATTGATAGTTTTGATCCCTCAAAAATTGAAAATACACCAAATTAGTCATTATTGTCTATTGATAAAAATACGTAGCTAATCCCTATAAAAATCTGCAGCAAAACAATGCAATAAGGACTAAATTAATGTATTTTTAATTTTTAAAGAACCCAAACCACCAATTTTAAATTATAAAAACTAAAATCAAATCTTAACTATATTTGAGGGACTAAAACATATTTATCTCATTTTAATATATTCTCTTTAATTTCATCATTTTTAGCATAAATATATCACTTTTTTTACTTACACTTTTATTTTTTTTACATTCTACTTTATCACATTTTCTTTTACACTTCATTTTCCTCTGGATTTTTATCTTTCTTTATGGTCACAAAATTTAATATATTTTTCACTTTCTCTCACTTTTTTTCCTTCTTTCTTTTTATCCATCTCATCTCCACACCTCACATGAAGCATAAACAAACATTTTCCTTTTACTTATTGTCATGTTTTGGTCTACTTTTAAGGTATAAACAAAGCTTAAATACCTTGTTGTATCTAACGCGTAAGGTCCATGCACGGTAAGAAATGTTTGTTCTCATTAATTCTTGTTTTGCCATGGCTTTGTATCTCATTTTCTTGGCAAATATCTTGTGACTTTGCAAACTCTAGCTCGTCTTTTTCTTCTTCTTCCTTCTCCGTTATTTCTATGCTGAGCCTTCCTTCCGTTATTTCTTTGCTGAGCTGTGTTGAATTGATTGCAAAATGAACACGTACGGAAACTACTTATAACGCGCATTATTGATTTTTAAGAATCTTATCTATGTCGTGTTTTTTTTTTCGATTAGATTATATATGTTACACGCATTGTTTTTTTTGGCTTTAATTTTTGAGTTTAATTAGTATGCACTGACAGTGTAAAAAAGTTTTTCACTGACGTTTAATCATGATCCTTCATTTATATGACTTTTAAAATATTAATTAGTAAAGTCAACAAACTTACCATGAATCAAGGGTTGTGATTAACCGTCTGTGTAAAACTTTGTACACTTTCAGTGTACAATCATTTTTCTCTTAATTTTTTTTAGTAAATTATTCCAACTTTTCCTCTATTTTTATACTTTCAACACAAAACCCTCTCTATTTTAAAAACTCACAAAAAAAATCTCAATTAACTAAATTCTATTAGGAATATTGCGTTAGATACTTTTGTATTGTTTGTCAAAAATTATTTTCTTTGAAAATCCAATATACCTTTTTGATTGAATTTTTCAAATTACAAACCCTTTTCTTTCTCATTCAAAATTAAGGTGAAAACCCCTTTGAATTTTAAATTCATGACTACTTCATTGTTGCTGTAGTTTTTTTTATGTTGTTTTTAGACCCAAAAAAATATTGTTGTTATTATTTTTTTAGCATACTTTAACAAGCATTTTTTAATATCATTCTTTTATTTTGTTTTATTGGTGGATTCATTTGATCAAAATAGCAATGTTTTTAAAATCGGACCGGTGAAGGTACTGGTTCACGGTTCAGTGGTTAAACCATGGTTAAACCGTGGTAAAACCGGTAATAATTAAATATATTTTTAATATTATATAATATTTTTTAAGTAATAAAATAAATAAAATCATAAGAAATCAAGATATATAAGATTATAAATTAATATAAAAGACTTTATTATATGTATTATATGATAAAAAAATTCATAATAATTGACTAAATAATAAACATTTATGTGTAATCCTTAAAAAATTATTTTTATTTATCTTAAAAATATTTTAGATTAAATAAAAATCAAAAAATAAAAAAACAAACAAAATTGAATTTTTTGAAATTGGCCGATTCAACCGGTTTTCTAGCACCGGATCTTTACCGGTTCTTAACTGGTTCCCACCGGTTCTCAAACCAGCCGATTTTCAGGGTTGTATGGACCGGACACCAGATCGGTTCCCGGTCGAACCGGTTGAACCAGCCGGTCTAGTCCGGTTTTGATAACCATGCAAAATAGTCTTGCTTGGTACGTATCTTAACTAATTAAGAATAGGGAAACATTGTTATGTACCTCGAATCTCGACTATTAAAGCGAAGTCAACTTTTTCTATCTCTTTTCTTTAAATCCATTTACATATTTTTTATTACTGCATCTGGTCCTATTTATAAGAGACAAAAAATGTTTTTTCTTAGTCCTAAATATAAGAAACATAGAACTATTTTGAATTGTATTAATTATGAAATTACTTTTATACTCTTAATTTATTGTCCACTACTCATCTATTTTCCGTGATAGTGGATATACTACGCTATTTTCAATGACCAACTAGTGAGTGACCCGTGCAATGCACGGGACGAGAATATGAGAAAATAATATAGAATTGAGTATTAAATTTAGTTAAAAATACATTTAAAAGTAATTATAACAATAATTATTAAATAAGAATAAAAAGAAAAAAAATACTTAAACAATAATTATTATAATAAAGTTCATTCTAAAGACATCTTAATAGGAAATATACTTTAAGCGTTGATGATTCCGTAAACATTTTTTTATAAAACTTGTTAATACAGAAGAATATTGATTCAGAAATATTAAGTGAAATCACTATAGCAAAATTATAAGCAGACATTGAAAAATTTCCCTGAAAGACCTAAAAAAAAGTGGAAAAGTCATAAAGAAAATAAGTATATGATATTCATTGATTGGACACAAATAGATAGAAAATGATTTTTTTTCATCAATAAAAATAATAATAATGACAAATAGAAATAATTTCTAATTAAAAGAATTGACGAGCAACCTAATTTAAATTCTGAAAGACTATTGTATATTCAACATTTGAAGTTGTATCTGAAATATGACCTTTATCATCAGTTATGAGTAATTTCAATCCTCCTCTGTTTGTGACTCTGAATACTGCAACATATAATTGTCCATGGAAGAAGACAGACTTTGGCAAGTAAATTCCGACATGATATTTATGTTATGTAAATAAAGTTTCATCAATCCAGATTCATATACGATTTATTTCTCCACAATAATTCAAATATTAATTATTCTTTTTTAATTAATTTTTTTAGAAAAACCACAACAAAACAATTAATGCAAATTGATTAAATGGTGCATTTATTGTGATTTATGGTTAGAAAAACCCATTTATTATTAGGAAATGAATTGATTGCATAAAACATATTATAGACACAAAGTATAAGTTGTAACTTATAAAATTTTAAAATTCATAAACAAAGACAATTAGTCACAAAACAAATAATCACTATTTTAATTTCGACCACCAGAATCACAAATAGTCACAAAACAATATGTCCAATATGGGTTAGAAGTCGAACTGAACACAATGTTTGACAATTCACACAATCATAAAAAGCAACCAACATCATCAAATGCAATTTTTTTTTTTTAAAAAGAGTTAAACAATAGCATAAGAGTGAAACAATATATATGCTAAAAATAGAAATGGTTAAAAGAAACAGTTAGAAAAAGAACAGACTTTTTATAAGCAAACATAAAAAAATTGCATTATCCACCAAGCAACTAAAATGCACACGTTCAAGATCAATTCCATAACAAAGCAAAATAGTCTTGCTTGGTATGTATCTTAACTAATTAAGAATAGGGAAACATTGTTATAATTCTCGAATCTCGACTATTGAAGCGAAGTCAACTTTTTCTATCCCTTTTCTTTAAATCCATTTACATATTTTTTATTATTGCATCTGGTCCTATTTATAAGAGACAAAAAAATGCTTTTTCTTAGTCCTAAATATAAGAAACATAGAACTATTTTGAATTGTATTAATTATGAAATTACTTTTATACTCTTAATTTATTGTCCACTACTCATCTATTTTCCGTGATAGTGGATATACTACGCTATTTTCAAAGACCAATTATTGGAACATGAGTAATTTTATCACTATTTTAATTAATTAATATTAACAATATTTCTGGAATAAAATATAAAATCATGGAATTATTAATTACAATTAACTGATTCCAAAGCATTTTTTTGGTCTTGATAATTTAGTCATATGTTTCATATAAATAGGATCGGGGGTAGTATTTAATAGTTTAGAAACTATCTAACTAAAGTTTAACTAAATTTGGTTGTTTTTTTATTTCATTTTTTATATTGATTTGATTTATTTTATAAGTATTTTATGTTACTAAATTTTAATTATGATTTAAAATATTTTTTATTTTATAAACATGAAACTATGATTTTTTGTTATTTTTAAATAATGTTATCTGAAAAAATTGTATCAGTATTTAATAATTTCAAAAATCGATTGAAATATAGATTTAATTATAATATATTTATAAAACACAATGAGTTTTATATGTAAAGTTTGAAAATAGAGAGATCATTATACATAAGGAAAAACTATAGTTAGTAAGGACATTTTTTCAATCTAATTAAAATAAAAGATAACTGTTGATTATTGACTAATGGTTCCATTAAATATATTATATAAAATGAGTTTAAGTGTCATTTATTTATAAAATAAAAGATATTTTGTATAGGTTTTAAAAATAGATGGGATTTTATGTTGGAAGTTCAAATAGAGAGGAGAGGTTGGAGTAATTTTCTCTAATTTGAAGTTAACGTATTGTTGAAGTGATTCCATGAAGTTAAACTCACCTGAGTGTAGTGTGTATATATATATATATATATATATATATATATATATATATATATCCTTTTAAAGAAGTTTAAACAAAAATAAAATTTAATTATTTTATCTAATTAAGAGGTCTTATAAGGAAGGAAATTGAATTAAAGTAATTAATTAAATTTCTTTATATTTTAATTCTTTAAATTAAAGTTTTAAAATACCCCATCAACCACACACTAAAGTTTACAATTACTATTTTTATTATATTTTGTTTCTTTTTTTCATTTAGTTTTAATTTTTTAGTTTTTTTTTTTTTCAAATTTTCTCTCTATCATGTTTTTAACGTAAGTTTTCGTATACACATTTATGTGTGTTAGCTATTAATTTTTTTGAGAGCATGCAAATTACGAAAGGTTTAATTAATTAGGATATGTTATTATAAATTATGTGGAAAAAACATCTGTACTGTGTTTGTTTTTAAACTAGAAATTAATAAGGAAACTTTCTACATATATATAAATGTTAAAAGGCATTTAGTTATTGAAAGAACTAAAACGAAAAATAAAATGAATTTATACTGAGTTGCAGTACAAATTAAAACACTTGTCAAACTTATATATGGTACCAAACATGCCATTTTAACAGTAGCCAAAGTATCTTTGTTTAAAAAAGAAAAAGAAAACAGGTGCGCACTTGCGCTCGTTAGTCGTTAATAACAAGAAATATATATAAATGAAAGAAATCGAGAGGTTTTACATTAAAGAGAGTGAGGAGAATTTTGGATGCATGATGTCATCAGATATCAATTATTCGTAGTGACATGTTGACAACAACGGTTGGGGTGCATAAAAGAAAGGGTCCACTCACCACACCATATTCTATTAATATTCTATGCCCTTATTCTCTTTTCTTGATGCAAATTGATTAGGGGTGCATGATTAGACATTAAAACTTCAATTTGATAAAATGAAAGCCAAATTTACAACAAGAAATAAAACTAACAATAATATTCATGACTTACTAAAATTCCTTTAAAATGTGCTATATAAATTTTTAAAATATTAAATGCTTATATTTTTATAATTTAATAATAATTTCTAATTAATTTTTTCTTAACTTACTAGAAACCTCTAAAAATTAAAAAAAAAAAAAGGTAATGGAGAATGACAGCAGATCAAACTCTCACACCAACTTCACGGTCAGCGTAGCCTAGGCTTTCTATTACGACTTACTACAAGGTGCTTCTACTTTAAGCTGCCTAAGGATTTGGTGGCTGGAATTGCATCAAGTTGCATAATCAATATTAATTAAAAGTAAATTATTAGAATTATTTTATCTTTCTGAATACTCACCAACACTGAACAGCCCCCTGTAAATTATCAAATTCATTGTACCTAGCTACTCTAGTCTACAATCATGGAGTAACTTCTATTCTTGAAATTATATTTTGAAAATTTTATATTCTTGTTTAGGTGCTAAATAAGAGCATCAATGGCGGCGGTCATACACCTAGCTATAAATGCAGGTGTTGAAATATTGATCAGTGGGTTTATATATCCTATAAGACGGCTAATAAGCTTATCATCACTGTTATCAGCCATCCTACATATGAATGCACGTGGACAGAAGCGTTTAATTAATGTCCTCATCCATTCAATCTTATTCAATTATGCCTAGCTTTGTTACGCATTTACAAACTTTAATTTGAAACAAAATTAGAAAACCTTTCGTCAAATTTTGTGTATGCTTATTTGGTTTCACTTTTAAAAACTTTAAAACTGAGATTTTGACAAAAACTTGTGTTCCGTAACTTCTACTAAAACTAATTTATGGATTTTATAAAGTGAAGACATGCATGTACTCTTTGAATTGTGTATATTCAACTTAATTATTAAAGAGACTTATCAGTTATTTGAGTGTAGAACTCGAACTCGATGCTCCAAGGACTTGGGATTGCGGGATCTCGAACTCGGGAATGAGCTATGATGATTCTCTACTCGGTTCACGGTGGTGGAGTACCTCCAAAGACACTTTGACGTTCAAGTCAGCTTGAACCCTAACTGAGTATAGTAAATGACACCAGAGTCGGCCCAACTGTGGGAGGTCTCAAGCAAACATTCACATTGGGGCCTTTTTAAAAAGGTGAGATGAAAAATAAGGTCTAAACGGTAAAATTCATAAATAAAGATTGAACTACCCCATGTTTGGTGGGGGTGAGTGGAGGAGGGAGGAGGGAAGTGAGAAGAAATGGAGAAGTAGGTGTGGGTTTGGTGAGGAGGGAGGAGGGAAGGGGGAGAAAGAGGGGGGGGGTGAGAGGGAAAGGGGGAGAAAGGAGGGCAGAGGATTACACGAGGAGGGCGCGGCAATGTGTAGTGGGAAAGGGAGAGAAGAAAAGGGACAGGGAGAAGCGAGGGGACGGAGACAGAAGTGATGAGCAGGACCCAAGGGCATAAAGAAGCGATGGGCATGGACACAGAAGCGAGGGGGACTGGACTGCACGATCAAAAAAAGGAGGGGGGAGTCCAGAGGGGAGCAAAAAAAGGGAGGGGAAGAAGCAAGGGGGGCAGAGGGGGGGCGGGGAGGTCACACACAGTGCGCTGCAGACCAAACAACAGAGGGCGCGGCAGGGCATAGCGAGTGCGCGCACACCCAACAACCGAGTGTCTGCTTCATTTCTCTCTTTCCTATTTCTCTCCTTCCCACTTCTCTTCTCATCACTTCTCTTCTCTCTATTTCCCTAACTTTTCCTATTTCTCTCCTTCCCACTTCTCTTCTATTCTCATCACTTCTCTTCTCTCTATTTCCCCATTTTCACCAAACATAGCATTAACCTTGAGGTAAAATATCAATTTCTAAATCATTGTGTTAGGCCTAATAAATATAACATATCTTATATTTTTTATAAAGGATGTTATTAACAATTTAGGGCCTAAAGCAAGGATTTGTGCAGCTTTACCCTTGGGCCGACCCTGAATGACACTACAAGAATGCGCCAAATTAGATGTGAAACAGTAGCAACGACCATGAGTCGTCACTACCAGCCGTCACTAGAGCATTAAATGTGAAGCTCAATGCGTAGTTATGCAATTAATACTCAGTGACGACTTGGTCGTCGTTACATTAAAAAACTAATTATTTTTTATGAAAATATTAAAAATAAACGTGTCGCTACGTTTTTAATTAAAATTTGGCTCGTCAAAGCAATTTTTTAACGTAGCGACGGTCGTAGTGACGGCTAAGCCGTCGCTGCGTTTAAAACTTATGCGCACAAAACCCTTTCCCCCCTCTTATTCTTCTTCTTCCTCCTCCCATAATTAATCTCCCCTTCGTCCCTCTACTCCCTCCCTCCAGCCACCACTTTGTTCTCCCTCTCCCACTCCCCAACTTCAATTCCTCACCGATTAAACTCTCTCCCTCGTACAAAGGTTCATTTTGAACCGATCAATATCTCAAACTGTTGTCCCTTTGTTCCTTTGTCCCTCCTCCCTCTTCCTCCTTCGATGTCCACCACCACCAGCCGTCGTTCAGGTAATAGTTGATTAATTTATGTTTTTAATTATAGTTACATAATTATGTAGGTATAGTTATTTTAGTTGTATATGTATTTGAGTATATGTGTAGTTATATAGTAATTATTAATTATTAGTTATTAGGTGATAATTATTAGATTATTAATTATTAGTAATATTTAGTTATTAATTATTAATAATTACGTAGTTAGTAATTATTAGTAATTAATCAGTAATTATTAGTAATTAGTAATTATTTATTTTATTTAATTTGTATTAGTTTGTATGCTAATTTAATTTAGGGTTCTTATTTAATTTATTTAATTAGGTTTGTATGTAGTTATTTATTTAATTTATAGGTTTGTTTTTTAATATTTAATTTAATATTATTAAAATTAGGTTAATATGCCTCGTATGCGAGGTCGAGGTGGTCAAAAGGTCCCACCTATTAGAGGGAGGGTCATCCCTTAGGGTGAGCTTGCTGCACAGGCAGCTCGCGCACGTCGGGAGAGGACCAACCTCCCTCACCCTGAGCAGCTGCCAGAGCAGCATGCAGCTTCAGCCCCTCCGACGTATGTGTGGTCTTCTTCTTCCTCCCCTTCACCTTTAGCCCCTGCAGAGGTGGCCCAACCTGTTGCATCTGCTGGAGCGATAGGGTTCATCCCTACCCCGGGATATCAGGAGCTTCCCCCCGAGGTAGGTCATCAGCAGCCAGAGGATGACCTGCCACATATTTCTGATTCGGAGGGGGGCGACCCCCAAGCTGAGATTGATAGGGAGGCTGACGAGGAGCCTGATGTACACTAGTCTCCGCATTGGGGTGCCAGCTCCAGTGTCGCTTATGAGCTGGACCCTCAGGGTAGGGTAATCATCCGGCCTTTTGCTAAAGGGTGAGTTTCTAAGATTTTTTTATTTCTTTAATATTTTGCATTTTTATAAGTTGCCGTTAACATTGAATTTATTTATTTTGCAGTTGGGTGCCTAACAACCCCCTATCGGGGCCATTCGTCATGTGATCCGCTCACAATTCCGGGGTCCTCACTATTTGTGGGAGGTCACGACGAAGGATGTGAGGGACAAGTGGTGGGAGGAGTTCACTGTATGACATTTTCAAATGACATTTTACATTTTTTTTAACTTGTTATGACATTTTCAAATGACTAACCCTAAATTTTTTTTCTTTTACAGAGTAGAGTTACTTGGGCCCCTGAGGACAAGGCCCAGATTAAGAAGGTGTACGAGCAGAGGATTGCTCGACGCCTCCGGGATATGCTGAACAAGGCCCGAACGTGTGGGACTCGGCCCACTTGGTTTGGTGAGGAGGCCTAGGAGGGTCTTTTGGCCTACTGGGCTTCTGTTGAGTTCAAGGGGAAGTATGCTCGTAACAAGAGCAATCGGGCTTCTCGTCAAGGCCGGGCAGTCCACACCATGGGCTTGCAACGCCCACATTGAGGTCGCGTTGGATATGGTATGTAAAACCTACTCTTCTATGTTATTTTTGTATTTGTAATTAAAATAATTAATTAGTGTAATTGTTTTGTGTAGCGACGACAACTTGGGCGGGATGTAGATACCGATGAATTTTTGTGGCCACCCACACAAAAAGGGTGGTGGCTGGATGGACGAGCAAGCACGATCCACATATGTAAGTTAAATTACCAGTTTTTTTTTATATAATTTGATATATTTGCAATAGAATAACTAGCTAATTATATGTTTATCTATACTCAACAGACAAACTACCATGATCGCCTGAGGGAGGTGGAGTCACAGATGATCGACAACTCCATCACTGATGGGTCCACCAAGCTACAATCCGGAAGGATGTTGTTGGTGGCAAGACTCGAGGCCGCTGTTATGGCACCAGGGACTTGTCAACCAACATTCGTCCAGGTGTGACCAGCCTCACTCAGGAGTCTCGAGCCCACACCAGCAGGAGCGACGGGGATCACGACATTCATCTGATGAGGCGCTGCTCTAGGAAGTCATTGAAGCAAAGTTGCAGGCTAGCCGAGCTGAAGAGAGAGTGATCACTGTCAAGCCTAGTACCAACGGTTGGAGGACTTCACACAACTTCGACGACAGTTGCAGTTACTGTTGGATGCCTGCAGTGCAGGTGGTTCTACTAGCTACAGTTAGGCTCAGCCGCACCCGCATTACGATGGCGGCCTGGATGACCAGCCCGTGGATGAGGATGAGGATTGTGGCCCATGACCACAACAGCGTCGTCGCAGAGAACATTTCAATTTGGGATTTAGGGTTTTATAAATTTTTTAAAAGGAAAATAAATAATTTTAGGAATTATTTTTTAATTTAACTATAAATTTTACATTTACATTTTAGCATGAGTGGAACCCAATCTAAGACTGAGTTGACACTTCCGTTAGATAGCTAAGCAAGTTAACAGAGAAGACTAACGTCACGGACGAGTGTTAGGGGGTTTTAAACTAGAGGGACAAAAATCAAGGTTTTAAACTATAGGGACGAAGACTCAAGTTGACTCAAACTATAGGGATGAAAAACATATTTTTCCCTTAAAAAATATCAGCAAAGAACTGCACATATATAAACAAAATTGCACAATTGCCACACTGAGTTAATTGTGGGACCAACTTGTCTCATCCATCAAGAGAATCAATTTTTTGATAGCATGAATCAACTGGGCATGAACAAATTAAAATTTTAACTAACATTCGAACTACATAACCGCTACACAAGTTAACAGAATTCTCTATCTCATGTACATCTCAAAACCATGTATAGTATAGGACTATTGAAGCTTTGACATGAGATTTTGCAATTAAAGTATAAATAATTGTTTGGACTAAAAAATAGACTCATAATTTGGGTATTTTTCTATTAAGTTTGTTTAGGTGATTTTAAATTTGCATTATATTTACATAATTTAATCGGTTCCAATCCCCTGATCCATGTACCTTCCTTCCACCTATTGTTCACCCCTGTTGCACGCTGCTATTTGACATCATTTTGTCACAAATTTTACACTGCAAACTTTGATCCTTATTTTCATCATTGATATTCTACTTTCACTGAATTGAAAATAGAAATTGATAAAAGTTACTTCAAGCAAACGTTGCAAACATATTGAATAAACGATCTCTATGTACTTTTATTATAAGGCCTTTATATATAATCGAAGCGCTTAGGATGTGGATGGAAAAAATTCTAGCTGAGAGAGTTAATCCCATCAAGATGTGTATATTCTCAGCTTGAGCAGGATTGTCTCCTATAAATGATACATGTGGTTCAAACCCAAAAACTTGACCCGCACGAATAAATTAGAAAGAAAGCAAGAAAGCGAACTGTAGTGTTTTAAGCATTGTCATCATACAATAATGCATGTTCCATGACGCGCGTATTATATATTTATGCACTAGATCCGTAATATTGAATATACAGTTGTTAGTTGAGAACTCAGTATCACAATAGATGGGATGCAAAATTGAAAAGAATGTTTGATTGAACACTTGTGCATCATTTATTTGAAAGGAAACCGAAGCCAAACTGAAAACGAAAAATCGAAATGAAAACGAAGTCAGACCTACCTTTTCCTATCCTCAATCCACTTATCATCAAGTCCATATTATAGGCCAGGCTTGGATAAAGACAAGTAACTAAGGCTTTCTCAATATTTTGCCTTTGCAGGTGTATATATGTCCTCAAATTGAAATTTTCTATGAATATTTAAAATATAAATTATAATATAATAAGTTTTCATATTAAGCTAGAAGATCTAAATATATATAACCCTTTTTAACATTTAGCTTGTTCAATTCTATTATTTATTATATGCAATAAACATATAAGTTCAAATTTAATTTGATATTACATCAATTCATTTTAATAAATTCAAAATTTGCTGAACATTTCACTTATGAGCTTACATAATAACTCAAGAGAAACTGTTGAGCAGCTTTCATGCTAATACTAGCATTCACCATTCATGTGCGCCCAAGCTTGAAAAGGATTGATTAAAATAATGAAAAGGTTGATGTAGTTAATATATTTCGAGCTTAGAAAAAGGTATTGTTGCTTTTTCTACTTGTACTATAATTTTTTTTTTTTTGAATCAGGTACTATAATTTGTTTCTTCTCCTTTTTTTCCCCTCTCGAAAAGATCAGGTAGTATTGTTTCCTTATCATTATCAAAACTGGATAACATAGTTTGGGCCTACAATAGGAACTTGGATGAGGTTCTCAATCAAGGAAATTGGGCCCTTGTCAAGGCAAAAGTTATTTGGGTCCATAGCTTGTCCAGGTGATTACTATTCTCATTAACACTACTAGCTCTACGGCTTTACCTTTGTCTCCTTCTCTAGATATGGAAATAAACATATTAGTGCTCTTTCCTAACCAGGATCCGAAAGAAATAATTTTGCAGGGAATTGAGTAATGTTGGTTATTTAATAAAATAATTTAATCAATTAACATCCATCTAAATTTTTATATGAGTTATTAGGAAATTTTAAGCATTAAAAGTAGGAGTTACAATGCAAATTTAAGTGTAAAGACTACAGAAAAGCCTATCTAGTTTAGTAGTATAATTTTTTATTTTTATGAGAGAATTATTTATTTTCAAAAAATAAAAGAGAAAGAATTATTTGATTTGTGTAATTCTACCAGCTTGTTGCCTTGTTTTGTTTGGAACCACATTTCTACGATGCATAACATGTTTCAAATAATTGAAATGAAATCACTTCCATTAAACATGTTTATAACTCATACATAATTTATTTTTCAGTAATTAATTTTACAATGAATTTTATTAAGTTTAACCAAATAAACATTATATTGATTAGCTTTTAAATTTTTGTAATTTCCATACTAATTAACACCTTTACTATAAAGAGGACTTAATGACTATTTAAGCATATATCTCAATATTAGGGATGTCAATGGGACAAGACGGGGGCGGGTAGTACCCGTATACAAATCCGCTAAAATTAACGGGTACCCAGTGGCGGATCTTGAACAAAATGTTTGAGGGAGCCGGAATGATTTTTTGACATATATATAAATTAAATATATAATTAATTTTTTATAAATTTGAGACTTTACTTTAGAAAGTGAAACACTCATTCACCTTATTTTCCCTCTTAATAACTTTTCACGTTTTCTCTAACCTCATTTCATGATAAACTCCACATAAAACTTTTAAGAGTGATATTCTTCCTCTCAATCTTAAATGCTAACATTTTCTCTCTACTCGATCTCTCTTCCTATTTTTTTCTTCCTATTTGAATTTTGATATATTAGTAAATGCTAATTTTTTTTATTTTAAAAGATTTTAATTTATTATAAATTAAATTTTCATTACCTATGTTAATTTACTAGTATTATATTATGTTTTCTCAATCCAACCGTTAAATAATGTAGTATTAACATATTGAACAAGCACACTACGTTTTAGAAATTTCAAACATTCATAAGTAAATAATCTTATAGTCACTTATATTTTAAGAAGTATATTATACATTAAAATAAATTTATTTGATGAAGTGTTAATTAGTTTTTGAACTAGTTATGATTAACATACACCTTATTTATCTTACATCTTCTTTTTCACCTCCATTTTCTTTCTACCTGTCTTTTCCTTTTCAATCATACCATTCATCCAATCTCTAAATTTCTGCTTACTCCTCCAATTATTTTTAGGTGCATGTATCCACCTCAATACGTGTACATCAATATAAAATTTAAGGGTAAAATATGTTTTCCGTCCCTGACTTTTAAAACATTTGTTTTATAATCCCTATACTTTTAAAACACTTTAACTATAGTCTCTGACGTTAATTAATTTTGTTAAGTTAATGATGAATTCCATTGTTTAATAATTGGACTTAGCTTCTACGTGGATTAAATGAGACTCAATAATAAAGTCAATAACTTAATAGAGCTAATTTATGTTAGGAACTATGATTAATGTGTATAAAAGGTGTGAGGATATAAAACAAATGTTTTAAAAGTTTGGGATGAAAATCAAAGTTGAACAAAAAATAAGGTCGAAAAACATATTTTACCCAAAATTTAATAACTATATATATACCTAAAGATTTTTTTCAAAAAGTTTGGGGGAGCCATGGCTCCCCCCGTCACAAAAAAGGTCCGCCTTTGACGGGTAGCCATGCGAGTGACGGGTATCCATTAATATTTAAAAATTTAAAATTTATAAAAAGAAAGAGAGACAACATCATATACTATACCATAATAGCATATTATATAATATAAATTATCATTATATAATATCATTACGGGTTAATATATTAAAAATATCATTATAAAATAATATAAAATAAATTATATCTCATCATAAAATAATTAAAAAACTCATAATTTTAATATATTTTTATAAAAAAATATATTTTAATGAGCATGTAGGTACCCGCATAGCATATAATATAATATTCATCCCCACCCATTTATAAATATGTGGGTACCCATTGTGGGTATATCCATAAGTATCCACATGTACGAGTTTTTTTGTCATTCCCTACTCACCACACGATGGATTTTAGGGAGAGCCAAGTGGGGGCCTCTCCCCTACTTTTAAACAAGTATACATGATGTATATTCATTCAACAAAAGAATATATTGCATTCATTCAACAAAAGAATATATTGCATACAAAAAGTGTGGCATACTTTTTATATTTTTCATAATTAAATTGTGTGTTTTAATTATTATATTTATATCTATATAAATTAAATTTTACTTTTTATTTAGGTTGATAAGCAAAATTTAAACTAATATTAGTTATATAATTTTTATACTTTCAACACCTTTAACACTCAGTTTTTTTTTTTAGAAAAATGGATGAATGGAAGTTTTTTTTTAGGAAAATGGATGAATGGAAATTAGAAGGATACAAAGAGAGATAAAAAAACTCATTGTGAGACCCATGCACAAAAGTTTTCCTGTCAATGGTGTGCAAAAAAAATTATTGTAGGTGGTGATTTCATATAAAAAGACTAAAATATCCCTTATGTTTTACTCTAAAAGATCAACCAACGCCCATCAATGTTTTTGCATCTTAAAATAAAGTGAGCAAGATTCACGCTCCCAAAGTTGGAGATTACAATGTAGGGCTACAACAAAAACACTGTTCAACTAAAAATGTGTTATTGCAAATGTAATATTTTTTGAGATAACAAATTTATACAATCAAAATAAACAACAAATTCATACAACACATTTTTCTTTCTATATCTCTCTATCATATCACCTATCACATCCCACAATTCTCTCTCTTCTTCTTCATTTATCTCTTTATCTTTACTTGTTGTATGTTGTATAGTTGTATAAGTTTCATTTCACATATTTTTATTTTTTATGCTTTTATATCTATTAAATACCCAAGTCATATTTTAATTTGTTTCAATCTACAAACTATTTTTTGTAACTTTAAGTTTAATAGTAATGCAATATTAATATTAATTAATTTGCACATATATTAATTAAATAGTGTAAAAGTAATTTTTTTTGCAATACCTCCCTAGATGGATAAAATGGTAATATTTTGTCACACCTATTTTCTTTCATATTACTTTTCCTTTCTCTTTCTCTTCCTTTTTTTGTAATCCAAATAACTCAAAAATACGCTTACTTTTCTTTTATTTTTTCTTGATTTTATTTTCTTTCCTCTCATTTTCACTCCTCATCTAAACAAAGCATAAATAATTTTAGACCCTTTTTCATAACATGACAATTCACCATTAAAAAAAATAAAGGTGAGCAAACTCACCAATAAAACTCACGTAGACAAAAGATGTAGGGAAGAGGGTCATATATATATATTTTGTTGAAACCGGGGTCACGATGGGTCGACAAACAAACTAGGAAAAATTGGATTTTCAATGGAGTCGCCACCAAAATTTATTTTAGGAGAAAATATTTGGAAAACCCTTTACAAGAAAAATGGTCTTCAAAACCAGATTTGGTTCGAGAGTCATTTATGTGTAGGGAAGGTGTTAGCACCCCTACAAAATTCGTCCTAAGATGGTTACCTCTAATTAATTGTGCAAAATTGGTCAACTTTAAAAATATTACTTTACCTCTTTTTTAAATGAAAGTAAAATTTATTTTTGTTACTTTTACTTTTTACTTTTTTGTATTTTTTTAATAAATAACAAAGTTGTAAAAAATAATTGAAAAGGAATTTTTTTTTATTTATTTGGCTTAACGGGTTTAGTTTCGGCTCCTACGTATCTCTGGGTGTAATGGAGAAATCAAAGCCACGCAGTTTTAAAAATTTTGGATTTGTTGATTTTTGAAAGAGAGAGACTTTTTTAGAGAAAGATTTTTACTTTGAAGAAAATAAGGTTAAGAGAATTTTAACTTGAAAAGGAGATTTATTTAAAAATATTCACATTACACAGGCTTAGGATAATATTGCTATACAAAAAATTCTTACGATACTCACAACACTTGAAGGGCAACGAAGTGCACAATCAATGTCATGTATCATTGCGTGAACTTGGTATTGATATTTGATTGATTGTAATTTAAAAGAGAATTTTGAATTGTGAAAAAAATTGATATTTTTTATTTTTTTAGATAGTTAATTTTGAAAATATTTTAAACATACACATAAACAAAATTGATTGAATGGGAAATATTAGAGAAGGTGATTAGAAATTTGATTGATTTAATTTTCAGAAAGAGAATTTAAAAACATTTTAACTTTGATTTTTTAAAAGAAAGGATTTTAAAATTTTTGACCTTTAAATGAAATAAAATTTATTGAAAAAAAAATAAATGTAGCTCAAATTAAAGGTTGGGCCTCAGGTTGCATCATCGGCCCAACAGAATAAACTAAACATGATAAAAATAAAGATGCGCCTCAGCTAAGCTTCATTGGCCCAATACACATAAAGAAAGAAAGAAAAGGAAGAAAAAAAAGAATAGGCCCGCTGGCCCAATTTGCAAGCTCAGAACTCAATGGGGGAGAACCAGAGACACAACTTAAGGGCATGTTTAGTTTACGAAAACATTTTCTGTTTACAACATTTCCAGTTTTTCCTTTATAAATTTCAGGAAACAGAAAATAGAAAATGCAAACAGGAAATGAAAATGTAAACCAAACCGTCACTAAACACTTCATTCAGACTTTTTCATTTCTCTCTGTTAGTGCCAAAAAAATGGGGGCTGCCAGGGAGAGAAGGAGGCGGCCTTGCATGGCCGCAGCAGCAGCCGCCTCTGCTCATGGTGATGGCGCCACGACGGCGCACGGAGGAACCACGAAGGCTGCTGCTATTTGGACGAGGCTGCCGCGCGCGGTGGCGGTGTGGCTTAACGCGCGGTGGACTAGGCTGTGGTGGGGGGAACGGAGAGGTTTCAGCCACGGTGGTGGCTTGGTGACGCACGGCGGCGACACCGCGCCGCAGAGGGAGTTTCCGGTTCTTCCTCCTCTCTGTTTTACTCCCTCTCTCTTGTTCTCTGATTCGATTTTCTTCTGTGCATTTTTCAGGAAAAATGGAGGTGGCTGTGGTGGAATGGGACCGTGGCTACGACGGCGGCAAGGAGCAACGCCGGAGCGTCCCTGTGCTGAGGAACCTGTGGCTGTGACAGTGATTTTTTATTTGTTTTCTTTTCTCTGTTTTTATTTACAGGCTCCTGTGTTTAACTTGTTGATTGTTGTGGCTGTAAAAGGGCTCTGGGATATTGAGATTTATTTGTTTCAATATTGTAACTGGACTTTGCTGTATTGATGAACTCTGAACATGATTTTTATTGCATTCAAAATATAGCATGGATTCAGACATATTCAGACATTCAAAATATTTGCTGCCCCACTCTATTTTGGTAAAATATTTTTTCTCAAATCTCTCTTTTTTCACCTTTTATTTTTCTTTTTGATTTTTTTTAACAATTGTTTGTAAGCAAAATGGGTTCACTTGCTGGTCCAGCCAAAAAGATAAAAGAAGAAGTAAAAATAAAAAAAAGGTAACAATCTGGCGATAAAAAGGAAAGAAGGAAAAAAGAAATAAATAAAAAATAAAATGAAATGGATTATCAATGGTTATGGTAAAAGATGTTTGAAGGAAAAAAAAGAAGTAAATACTGATGGTAAAAGTGGATTGGTGAAAGAAAATAAAATATTTAAAGTACTCGGTGTGAGCACACATATATATTTTGGAAAACAATAGGAAAATAACTTTTTTCTAAATTTATGTATATCAATATGTCCAATAAGAGAGATGAGCATGACAGTAGTCACAAGGGTCATACAAGCAAGGATTGAGATTATTTTGTTTTCCTCCTTTGATAGGCTAGCCATTATTTTTTCAAGAGAGACATGGCTACTTAGGTTAGTTTGAGAAAGGAGCTTGATTATAAGAAGTTAGAAACTCAATGCTTTTTTATTTCATGATATATTAGGACCACCAACCCCACCAAAAAAAAAACTGCCAATGGTTTAACTCCCAATAAATAGATGTCCTTTTCTTTCAACTAACACGCATTATTTCATAAAATACATTTTTTATAGTCACTTGTATTAATACTATTTTTCTTTGTAAATAATCTAAATTTTACACAGATCTCATTAATTCCCTAATTCATGAGTAACAAGACAAGATAATACTTCTAATGTTATGTTACAAAAGCATCTAACTATGTTGTTAAGTTGTTTTTCCTTAAATCTTTTTCCGAATATTATAATGATCAAAGTTAGATATCCCCTCTACACCTCAATTGCTTTATCGTCTCCTTGGTCATGGTCAATATGATGATTTCCATTTTCATTCGCATTAGCTACTCCCTTCAAATTCTTCTTAATCACAAATTTTCCCACCAACTCCTCTCCCCATTCCCAAATATGCAACACAAGGTACGTCGCAATGCCACCTATTAACCCATAAGCTATAGAATATGTTAATGGCATCAACAAAATGGTCACAAATGCAGGTATAGCTTCCCTCATGTCATCCCAATTAATCTCCACCACACATCTCATCATCATCACACCCACCAAAATCAACGGCGGACCCACCGCCCACGGCGGAATAGAAGCCAACAACGGCGTGAAAAAGAAAGCCAAGAAAAAATACCCCGCCACGGTTAACGCCGTCAGCCCCGTTCGTCCACCTTCACGGATCCCTGTGGACGATTCAATAAACGCCGTTACAGGTGACGTGCCCAAAAGTGACCCCACCACAATGGATGACGCGTCAGCCATGAAAGCAAAATACTGACCCTCGAAATCACCGTTGAGATCAAGAAACCCCGCAAATCTAGCCATTGAATATAAGGTACCCGTAGTGTCCAATATATCAACGTACAAAAACGTAAACAAAGCCTCCCAAAAGGTACCTTTGCCCATTCCCTTAAAACTCAATGCCCCAGCAGTGCTCTTAATCACATGCAAGTCCACAACCTTCTTAAAATAACTGTACCTAGCGTTACCTAACTCAGTATTAGGGAACACCGTAACAGTCGTGTTCCTAAACCACGAAATCACTGTGACAAAAATGATGCCGTATATCATTGCCCCCTTTATGTTTTTTATCAAACAATACGCTATAATCACAAACCCAACCAAACCCAGCCACAATGTTGGACTCTCCATCCGGTTCTTCAAACACAATATATTGTCCGAGACATTGCCACCTACAACAACAAAAGAAAAAAAATGCATATCAATATAAATTTTTTGTTCATGCTAAATAATAATTAAAACGCACATTAAAATTTTTTAGTTAAAAATTTTTTGTTAAAAATCAAGCACATTCATTTTTCTACTGAAATTGTTATCCTACCTGGTACCAAACTAACGGTTCCGTTAACGGCTGTCATAACTGGGCCTAACGCCGTTAAATCTGATCTGGGGCAGCCTGCGAGAGTCACGAGTGTTGATGGGCTATACCCTATGAGCCCAATACCTTCGCTGTTTTGAAGCCCAATGAAGGCTAAGAAGAGACCGATTCCAGCAGAGGACGAGACTCGGACGGGTCGCGGAACGAGTTTTGCGAGTTTTGCGCGGAATCCAACGGCGGAGATGAAGAGGAAGATTAAACCTTCTAAGAAAATGGCCGTCAAAGCTGTTCCATAGGGTATAGTACCCGACCCGTGAAACCCGACAACAGAGTAAGCAAAATAAGCGTTGGCACCCATACCCGGAGCCAAAGCTAACGGAAGGTTTGCGAAGAGTCCCATTATGGTGCACCCTATGAGTGAGGATGCCACAGTGGCAACTATGAGATCTCTTCGGGTTTTCTCCACACAGGCAGCGTAACCCGGGTTAACGGGTGGGTACTTACATGACTCGTCGGGTCGGGTGAGTAAATGGGTCGGGCAACGAGTTAGTGAGATGTTGGGGTCGGAACATAGGGGAATGCAGTCGGAAACGGTGCAGGTTCCGCCGGAGTCAGCGATTATGCTGGCGTTGACAGCGAGGATGTAAGCCATGGTGAGGAATGTGGTGGTGCCTGCGCGGAGCTCGGTGGTGAAATTGGTGTTTCGCTCGGAGAGCTTAAACCGTTTCCCAAGTCGGGTTTGAGCCACAAGGGAATTGATCCGAGCCGAGAGTGAGGGTTTGGGGTTTGGAGTTGGTGGTGGTGCAATTGCCATGTTAGATGAGGTGTTATGTTATGGTGAGTGAAAGTGAAGAGAAAAAGAAGAAGAGAAGAGAAGGGTATGGGAGTGAGTTCTACGAGAATCAATGAAGAATGAAGCTTAAGGTTTGGTGTTACGTGTGGGGATCTATATTCATCCCACCATACCATGTAGCTATTATTTATATTCCTTGTTAATGCTATTGGACCTTTCCTCCATGGGGTCCATGATCCTTTATTTCTTTACTTTTCTAATCATTATATATGTATGTAAGCATTTATTTAAAGATGGCCATGGGCCATTTTAATCTATTCTATATGTTTAACGTAAAAAAAAGTATTTATTTAAAGAAAAAAAAATCACATGTAGCAGAGATAATTATACCCGACTCAATAACATCGCATTATAGTGGGGCTAACTCTTCCAACAAAGGTCTTTTCCATAAATAAAACTCAAATTAAAACTTTATTTAAGAAGAATCAAACATGCACCATATAAACCAATTCTCGTTGGTTATATATATATGTAATTACATGATATAGAAGGAAAGAAAATAAAAAGGTAGTGATGTTTAATTATTTTTTTCAATAAATGGTAATTTTACAATTTATTCTTTTTTTGCTTTCTTTTTTAAAAATTTAAAAAATAATAAAATAGTTTAATATTTTTTTGGATTTATTTTTTATTTCAGAGAAATTAATCAAATCTCAAATTTCTATACCAGTCAAGGTTCCTTCCTATGAGTGACCAAAATAGAGTAACATCATGTTGTCCATTTACGACCTTATTCCCTCCAATAGATTAGGAATTGTTTTTCATAAAAAGAGTTCCATTTCCACAAGTTAAGGTCCTTTTCATTTCTTTTTTTTTCCTTTAAATATGCTTTTACATAAAAATCCAAACTCAACAGAATTATCTACAATCATATCTTCAAATTTTTTTCTTGAAACTAAATTGTTATTTTACATAAAAATATGTTTAAAAAGATTTGTAATAATTAGATAAATAAATTTTTCAATCCAATACTTGGTTTAAATAATAAGGATTTTGGTTTCTTTAATAATGAAAAAAATATCGGATATTGAGAATCTTAGACTAGAAAAATAACTTTTATAATTAACAATAAAAGCTTAAAGAATTCTGTTAGTAGTTTTATTAAATAAAAATAATAATTTATGAAGAAACCTCTCAAATAGTTATTATAAAAGTGTCTTTCTTTTCCAAGTTTATCCAAATACACTTTTAAGAATCAATGGATATCAAGGTCAAAATCAAAAATTAACTAATACCAACCAATCATAATTTTCAAACTAATTTGTTTTAAAAAGTGAAATGCTTAAATGCATGAGAAATTTAGGCAAACAACCCAGAACACACGTGGCATTCTAGTAGCACTTAACTTTTTATTTTTATCATCTACCGTGTATTAATTATTCTCAGGAATTTGATTGATTGAAGGCATTTTTCACACTGAAAATTTCGAGCCAATTAGTAGTGATCTTTAAAAAAATATATTAGCAACTCATCCTTTAATATGCTTTTTGATTTATTATTTAAAAGTCAACACGGTGTTTAATTTTTTCATCTATTTAATTATAAAGTAATTAAATTAGTTTTTTATAAAATAAATCAATAATAAGGAAAAATATTCATTGCTATAAAAAATAAGGATTTAAGTAGTATATAATGTCGGTGTAAAAGTTTTACACCGACATTCGATCAATGGTGTGTCGTCACATCATTTAATGAATATGACACTTCATGTGTTATTAAATTCAATAAATGATATGGTAGCATATCATTAGATGTATGTGTAAAATTTCTTTACACCGACAGTGTACATATATTAAACTGAAAAAATAATTCATAACTTTTATATAAACCTTTACTTATGAAAATTTTTTAAATTTTTTTCTCTTTCTTCCACTTTTTTCATAATTATTGGGCTAATTTATTTATGCTTTTAAAAAAAGCACCTTTTTAAATTGCTTACAACATTTTTTTAAAACTTTCCTCTCTCTTTTATCGCTACTGTTTTTTTTTCAGAAACAGCTCTGAGTTATTTCTTAAAAAAAAACAGAACAGATTATTTTCTAATCCTGTTTCTTGAAAAAAGTTTAGATGGATATCTTAAAAATTCTTATAAGTAATTTTTTTAAAAGTAATTCTTTTAAGAAATAATTTTAAACAAAGCGGATCAAATATATCTCATATTAAATAATTCAACTCTAAAAATGTGTCCTAAAAGGAGTATGCTATTAGCTAATTTTCTTATTCTTTTATAGTATTATATACACAAACACCAGCAGTTTGATTCCATTAACTATACAGAATCTCCTCCTTCGTTGATAACCACAAAAAATTCTTGAAACCACGTAACCTATGTATAGATAGAATAAGAACTACCCTGATTGAGAACACGAAGATGAAATAAAGGTTTTTTCATGGAATATGGGGACCCTTGTCCCTTGCACTGTTGCCCTCAAGGGGGGCTTCTCAACAATAGATGGACTCACTCATAGTCATATGTAGCTTTCCAGGTTCTATGATCACAACCATTAACTATTACATGTAGCGACTTTCCATGCCACTCAATTCCACCACCGCCCCCCTCTTCCCCCTTTTCTTAGTTAGGTCATAAGTGCAACTTTTAGGTATGGTGGGGGCTCTCTTTTTCTTGCTTGAGTAAAATAAAATTAGAAAAAAAGAATAGAGTTAATTAATCTCTTCAAAATGAGAGGTACTTTAATGGTGTGTAAGTCTAACAAATATCTATCTTTTTCAAGTATTATTTTCCTCAAAATTAATGTTATTTATAAGTAACATATACATTTTTCAAATCGTATTTTTTTTAATTTTTTGTTAAGGTTTGAAATTCATAGTATAATTTTATAATAAATTAATGATATATAATTAATGAGACACTGAAATATGTTCAAATTCAGAGACATTTTATAGTTTTTTATATTTTTTAAATTGTTAAAAACATACTATTAAATTATAATAGTAATTGTTATAAAAAAATATAATAGTAATTTTGAAAAGACAAAAATTCTATACCAAGTAGGTAATCCCGTTCGTAAATATAGATATATCCTTTTTAGACTTGATTTTTGGAATTCAGCGAAATTTTTGGTTTAACCACAGACATCCTCCACAGGAAGCAATCTTGTTCGAGCCGGGAACATCCACATCATGGTGAGAAAGAAATTGATTTAAAAGAAATTGTTAAAAGTATTGTTTTAGAAGACTAATGGAGAAAACAAGATTAAGTTTCTTTTTTTATTTGCATTCTTGGTCTCCTAGTTTCCCCAATTTGCGATTTTGGTCCCCCAAATTTTTTTTTGGAAAATTTGGTCCATTAGTTTTTTTTTAATTTTATATATGTGGTATGTAACGTCCTAATTCCTAATTTCAAGGATAATAATGCCTGTTGGAAGCACATTCCCAAATTTCAGAAATTATTTCGCGCATTATGAATATCGATAAACAATACCAAATAGCTTAGGTAGTCCAACCATTACTTAAGCTTCACATCAATACATTAGTCCAGTAACTAAGTACGCCAATGATGGCTCAATACAACATAATCAGTTTCTATAGGCATGAGGGGATACCCTTGTACATGTGTCCTGGAATAGCTAAAACATCCCCATGGGCATCACATGTACTAGGATATCCTGTCAAAAGAATACAAGGGTAATGTCAATACAGAAAGGGAAATCTAAATACATAAGCAAAAGGGGTCAACATGACCCATCAACAGTCTTGCCATAATCCAGTCAAGCCCCGGGCTAAAAACCCTGCACATCTAAAGAATCTACTGTGAAGTCTATAAATCAGTTTAAGTATTTAAAAATGACTATAAGACTTAACATCCTTAAGTTTTAATGATTAACAAATAAGATTATATTAAGGACAAATAAGTTTATTTATAAGATCAAGTAAACAGGTTCTACTGAGAAAGGTATTTGTTTGTTGATTGTGTTTCAGGTTAGAATATTAGAAGATCACAACAGAAGAAGAACAATATCATAATCAATAAGAATCAAAATCAGAAGATCGGAATCAAGAAGAATCAAAATCAGAAGATCAGAATCAGAAGAACGAAGTGCAGAATCTGAAGAAGAGTAATTCTCAACAAGATTGAAGCAATTGAAGAAGCAATCAACTGAAGACAGACTTCGTCTGAAGAATTGAAGACTTTGAAGACTCGGAAGATCTGAAGACTATCTGAAGAACAGTCAAGAAATAAGAACAACTATCATCTGAAGAATTGAAGACTTTGAAGACTCGGAAGATCTGAAGACCATCTGAAGACTTGAAGAAAACAATGGAAGTTTAGCTATCATCTGAAGACGCAACTATCTGAAGAACGGCTATCATCTGAAGAAATGAAGACAATATGAAGCACTTTATGTATCTGAAGACTGAACGTATCAGAATCCATAAATAATCTCTTGGAGACGTTACAAAGAGTATGGCTCACTCCATCAGATGGATTATATACAAAAGTCAGACATGCTTTTCGACCTCGACCAAAGTCTTGCACAAATAAGGAAACACTGCAAAGACTTTCTGCAATGTTACCGCTCCTGCAACAAAAGGTATCTGCGAGCGCAGACCTACTGCACCGGTGTCTGCCATCGATCAGAACGGAACAGAAGACCAAGTAAAAGCAACAAGAAAGATGTTTGAATAAAATACATATAATTCAACATCTTTATTCATATCAGAAGAAGAAGATACAAGAAGAATGAAGCTGCAATCATCTGAAGATCAGAAGGCATATCACATAAGAAGAAGAAGAAGAATGAAGTTGATATCAAAGAATTGAAAGCATTTCAAGCGGGAGAATTGAAATAAGCTTGAAACAATTATGAGCACTTGTTGAAGCTGATGAACTAACAATATCAGAGTATATGTGAAGATTGAAGAGATCAATCATCTGAACATATCAACTCTCTGAATGCATAAAACAGCTCTCAACACAGAAGAAAAGATTATATGATTAAATGCTTATAATATCATATATCTTTATCCAAAGAAGAAACGGCAACAACAGCTTTTGGACTAGACACCTCACTCAAAGAGGAAAGAAGAAATGGTGTCAGGAAGCATGTGGAAAAAGGAGTATACGCAGAATATGCAAAGGGACAAATCAAACGAATATTTCCTCATATACACTCCGAAGAAAATCAAAAGAAATATGAAGAAAGCAGAAGTGATCAGATGCAAGCAGAAGAAAGCAAAAGAAGATCAAGAGAGAGAGCAAGCATAAACATATCAGAATATCTCTCATAAAGAAGCACATAACGAGTGTCAGAACGGGATCGTCTGAACACCTATTCGCTTATGAAGAAGCAACCGTTTGAGGAGCTATTACACAACGACTATATGAGCCACATCATCATCAACTCAACGGTATTATGAATCATCTTCAACGACTATATTCAAGCAGAACATATAAATAGCCTCAAGATCAAATTGAAGATAGAGTTGTTGTTGTTCGGTTGAACAACCAACCATGTTGGTCGGTTAGATCAATCAGGCTACTGACCCGTTGGTCAGTTAGTCATGTTTGTCAGTTGATCTGCTAGATCAATCAAGTTGGTTGTTGGTCTGAAGACAACGATACGGGTGAGAATGTAGCCCATGGTGTTGAAGTCCTGGAATGGTTTGAAGTCCTGAACATACCTTGGTGTTCCAATGATACGGGTGAGAATGTAGCCCATGGAAACCAATGGTTGGAGAATGAGGCTGGAGCTTAAATTCATATCTTAGTTAGCCTACTCTCAGAGGATGGTATTCCTCATAGAAAAGACAGGGATTGTACTTAATTTCAAACACTTGTATCACTGTCTATCCTTGTACTTAGTTTGTAGTGTTTGTATCTTGAGTGTGTACTCAGTAATCCCTATGTACAAGAAGAATCTGAGTTGAGAGGTTCTAGCAAACTTCTAGCTTAGGTTGAGTAGTAAAATACTCTACACTTGGATAAGTGTTTGAGAGCCTGGAGAGGCTTGGTGGAAGAAAGAATACTCGGTAGAGCTTGGAGAGGCTTGATAGAAAAGACTACTCGGTAAGGTCTGGGTGACCTTGGGTCTGGGTGACCCTGTGTGTTAGGTCTGGGTGACCTTGGGTCTGTGTGACCTGTATGATGGGGTCTGTGTGACTCTGTCTGACACCTGTGTGTGTTGTTATTTGGTTAGTGGAAAATCCAGTGGTGGTTTGCCTCTGGGACTGGATGTAGCTCACGGGATTGTGGGTGAACCAGGATAAATTCTGTGCCTAAGTTTTCTCATCCCTTAATCTCTTTTATTTACAGTCTTTACATTTACGTTGGGGATTGAAAAGTATTTTTCATAATAATCTTAAGACAACGATTTCAATAAAACAAGTTCTCAAACAAACATAACATAAAACATCTCTTATATTGTTTGAAGCATTACAAAGAATGTATGTTGAAGAACCTCTGAAATAACTGTCTGAGGTGAGTTCAAAAGGAGCTCAGTTCAGAAGTTAGAAATAGATGATCTCTGATCATCTGAAGTATTTCAGAAATAGTTCTGAAGGTACTCTTGGTAATAATCTTCAGAAGATACTTAGAGAAGCTTTTTCAATCAAAACAATCTTAAGTTTAAGAGAAAGATTTTCTATCTTTATCTTTCATATGTTCCGCAAGTTTTCAAAAGTAACTCTGATCTTAAGATTCATTTTGCGCATTGATCACCCTACGTGATTGATTTAATCAAAGATTTCCAAAATAGCTTAAAAAGATTAAAACACTATTCAACCCCCCTTCTAGTGTTGCCTGTGGTTCTAACATCTACAAAATGTGTAAGTCTCAGTGAGCGTGATAATGCAAGTAGTGTAGGTGTACAGGAAAATGTATGCACAACGGAAGTCCATAAATCTAACTCGTAACAATTTAATCATCAATCGTTACATTCAACCTCTTGGTGTATTACCCAACACCAGTGGGATCTTAGCACTTAATCCTCTGACCTGGACTAAGCTCAGTACCATTCAAGGAACGTCTCCCTTGTGGCCTTTTAACCTTCTGTTTTAAATTAACATTCAACCTTTCATTTATACTTCCACAAACCTCTTAGGTCCGCAGACCCATTTTCTCTTGGTCCGAAGACCCATTGAGTTCTCCCCCTTACAGTCATGTATATTTAATCATATAGTAAAAACAACCTCAACTATGTACATTTCCTCAAGGTCTTAACATGCAAGCATGATAACAACATTTCAAATCATTTTTCTTAAACCCTAACCATATAACTATCAAATATTCGAATCATTCAACCATTCCATAGATACACAGTTCATTCCAAGCAAATACAAGCAATAAAGAAAGGCAAGAGAGGGAAGGGATCATATAAGGAGAAGTACACACAAGAGTGGAGTGAGTGGGTGAACCACACTCACCTTAAGCAAGGAAAATAGGAAGAATGGAGGGATGGGGATGATGATTCCAAGCTCCTTGAATGGTGTGGGAGACCTCCAACCAAGCTCTCCTTCTCCTCCTCTCTTTTTCTCTCTCTACGTTTCTCCTTCTCTCTCTAAAAGGGCAAAAATTACTAAGTAATTAATGCCCTAGTAGAAACAACATTTAAAGTTGTTCGCGGGCTCTCGCTCAAGTGAGGATTTTCTCGCTTGAGCGAGGAGGAATATTCTCCCCAGATGGTCATTCTCGCTCAAGCGAGAACCTTCTCGCTTGAGCGCAATTGAACAGGAAAAATACTCATTCCTATCTAATTTTGTCTCGCCCAAGCGAGAGCCTTCTCGCTTGAGCGAGAACAAGTTAGGGAGTAACCCCTGATTCTGGATGGAATTGCGCTTGAGCAAGAGCAATTGCGCTTGAGCGCAATTCCATCATAGAGAGCCCCCCCAAACAGCCTTGTCCCTCACTCAAGCGAGCCCTTCTGGCTTTATCGAGGATGATAGAATGAAAACTTCCCCGTTTTTACTGATATGCTCGCTCAAGCGAGACCTTCTCGCTTAAGCGAGGATGATAGAATCAAAATTTTCCATCTTTTACTGATATGCTCACTCAAGCGAGACCTCCTCGCTTGCGAGAGTATCAAAACCTTGAACTTCCAATTTTCACTTAGTTACTTTTTCCCCAATTTTTTTTATAAAAACCTTTTTCTTTATTAATTTCATTTTTTATAATAACTAAAATTTGGGATGTTACAATTCTACCCCCCTTAAATTAATTTTGTCTCAAAATTGTGTACTAAAGATTAGTTACCTGAATGGAATAACTCGGGATGTTGAGTGCAGACGTCCTTTTCCTTTTCCCAAGTAGCCTCCTCCAAAGTCTGCCCCTCCCAACACACCTTCACCAATGGGATGATCTTTTTACTTAGGGTTTTGACACTCTGGTCAATGATCCATGCGGGTTGAGTAGGAACGGTCAGATCATCCCTCAACTGTACCAACTCAGAACTCATGATGTGTGAAAGGTCGTGAACATATTTTCTGAGTTGGGAAACATGGAATACATCATGGATGTTGGACAAATGTGGAGGTACGTAGGGCTATTCTTTAGGATAGGGAACCAACTCTCTACAGGATTTGGAAAGGGCCAACAAATCTAGGATTGAGCTTTTTGACTTTAATCGCCCTTCTGATACCTGTGACGGGAGTGACCTTTAAGAAAACATATTCACCTTCCTCAAACTCTAGATTCTTTCTCCTTCTATCGGCATAACTCTTTTGCCGGCTTTGGGTCATCCCAAGCTTCTCCCTAATCATTCTAATCTTCTTTGTGGTCTCTTGGACCAGATTCAGACCTAATAGGGTACTTTCCCCCACCTCACACCAACAAAGTGGGGACCTACACTTCTTACTGTACAAGGCCTCATAGGGTGCCATACCTATACTACTATGAAAACTGTTGTTGTAGGCAAACTCTATGAAGGGTAGGTACCTATCCCAACTACCCTTCTCCTCCAAAACACATGCCCTAAGCATATCCTCTAGGGTTTGGATAGTTCGCTAACAGTCTGAGGATGGTAAGTAGTACTAAACTTTAGTTTAGTACCAAAGGCTAGGTGCAACGTATTCTAAAAT
Source organism: Sesbania bispinosa (assembly GCA_026901365.1). Taxonomy (NCBI): domain Eukaryota; kingdom Viridiplantae; phylum Streptophyta; class Magnoliopsida; order Fabales; family Fabaceae; genus Sesbania; species Sesbania bispinosa. The sequence goes on along the minus strand of QLOH01001186.1, from coordinate 12,091 downwards.
CTAGATGTGAACCTAGGGTCCCTATATGATACAATACTAGAAGGTACACAGCGGAGTTTGACGATCTCCTTAATGTACAGGTCAACTAACTTACTCAAAGGGTAGGTGGCCCTGATTGGCAGGAAATAGGCCGACTTAGTCAGCCGGTCCACAATTACCTAAATGACATCAAATCCTGCTAGGGTTCGAGGTAGTCCCATGACAAAGTCCAAGAATATTCCCTCCCATTTCCACTTGGGGATCTCTAGAGGCTTAAGGGTACCTAAGGGCTTCTGGTGTTCAATTTTAACCTGTTGGCAGGTCAGACATTTAGAGACAAACTCAACTATTTCTCTCTTCATGCCTACCCACCAAAACATCCTCTTCAAGTCTTGATACATCTTGGTGGTGCCAGGATGTACCGTGAACTTGCTCCTATGGGTTTCCTCTAAAATCTGCTGACGTAGGGTACCCCCTTAGGGACACAAACTCTCCCTTGGAAGAGAATCATCCCCTCCTCTGACTCAGAAAACCCTGGTTTCCCCTTTCTATCTTGGAGGTCGACATCTAAGTTTTGGGCTTCTCTAATCCGAGTCCTCAACTCAGTGGCAATCTCTACCCTATGTAACCTCAGACTATCGATCCCAAAACTCACATCTAAGCTTAAGTCTCTAAATTCCTTCACCAATTCTAACTCGTGCACAATCATCAATGATGCATGCGGGGATTTCCTGCTCAAGCCATCGGCCACCACATTGGCCTTTCCCGGGTGTTACCTAAGCTCAAAGTCATAGTCCTTAAGGAACTCCATCCACCTCTGCTGCCTCATGTTCAACTCCTTTTTATCAAAGAGGTATTTGAGACTTTTATGGTCACTAAATACCTCAAACCTCACCCCGTAAAGGTAATGCCTCCAAATCTTGAGGGCAAATACCACGGCCGCCAACTCTAGGTCATGGGTTGGGTAGTTCTCCTGATGAGGTCTAAGCTGTCGAGAGCCATAGGCTACTGTTCGCCTCTCTTGCATCAACACACACCCCATACCCTTACCCGAAACATCATTATACACCTCAAAGGTCTTAGCCGGGTTCGGTAACACCAGTACTGCGGCGGTGGTCAACCTATCATTGAGCTCAATGAAGCTCTTCTCACACTTCTAATCCCACACAAAGCTTGCCCTTTACGGGTTATCCGTGTGAGGGGTAAGACTAACTGGGAAAATCCTTTGTTGAACCTCCTATAGTAACTGATGGGTTTCTGGCAAGCGAACCAAAAATCCAGCAGTATAATAGTAAGAAAGAGTATCGTATCCACAGGGAACGGTTAATTTATGCATACTGTGATCTATTTATCAAGAGAAAGCATAGTTTAGAGAGTGTAATTGCGGAATTGTAAAGAGAGAGTAAATAATTAATTGGAATTAGAAAGGTAGAGTTAGAGACACTTTACTTGGATTAGGATTGGACTTCATCTCATCTCACCCCTTGCGCATGTAAAGACTATCTATTATTTTAGGTTTACTCTTTAATACTGTAGACAAACTTTATTGCTAAGACCCTGAGTTACCAGCGGCCTCACACACTCAAGGATAATCCATGCGGGCTCTCCCAAGCGACAGACTTACCCCCGACTTATTTTGCTCTTTATTTTATTATTCCGTTTGTAAGAAACTAGTTGATAAACGCGGCCTCATACTGTGGAAACACCTTTCATTAGAGTACTGTCACTACCCATCACTCACTAAGACACATCCATGTTCCGGTCCGGGATTCACAATTAACTAATTCCTTGCTATCGATACTAATGCCTAGCCCTGTGAATGCCCTTCGCTAGTACTCACACTACCCATCGCTCATTAGAAACGCCCATGTATCGGTCACAGAGCACCGAGTCCTCTTATTCACACAGAGTTTGGGTTTCTTCAGAATCCGCTCCCCCATTCTCAGTCCTAATCAAAACTACTTTAGTTAAGACTAGCCTATAACTCCAGACGCAAGCGTGGGAATTAGGAATTAAGTACAGAATAAGATTACCAATATTATAGATAGGGAGCTCATAAATAATAATATAGAATTTACATACACTTAGGGATAAAATTAATTACATCCAATCCTATTGGAGAGTTAACTACACGAAGTAGCCATATAAACCACTGAAGATGCTTTCACCATCTTCAATCCTCATGAAGTGCTCCTCCTCTCCTACTCTAAACTTAGCTCTGGTACATAATCACTGAACTATAGACTAGATTACAATGATTGACGACCTTTCAAATTGGTGCAAGAGGTTCCTATTTATAGACTAAGGAAAGATAACGCAAATTGGGAAGAGATCTATCTAAAAACGGTAACAGGGACCAAATCAGCGTAACCTGCGCTCCAGGTTGCGCTATAGCGCAGGATTGAGCGCAACTTCCAGAGAGTCTGCGCTTCACCCTGCGCTATAAGCGTCCTGCTGCTCCAACTTTCTCTTTTTAATCTTGATCTCTCCCCGAGACTGGTTTTCGCATATTTGTCCTTCCTTGTTTCCCTTTATTTGATGATCTCCTTGCATTCATTAAGCAATCCTTGATTTATTCGGGAAGCTTGTCTGCAGAATCCTTGATTGATTGGCAATAATCTCCTCATTAATGGCTTCAAATCTTCTTTAAATCTTCATTAAATATCTTCAATCAATCTCAAATCTTGCAGATATCTTCCTCATTTGATGCTATCTATCCTTCAAATTAAATCTTTGCAATATCCTGCAAAAATCAGTAATATTTCTATCAAAATAGCATCAAATTCAAAACTCAGATTAATAAATACAATTTATCTAATATTTAATAAAAAGGGATTAAATTGGGGCAAAATTATCATTTTATCCTTGATAAGTGAACTGAAAAGTGCTCTAATTTATCAACTAATTTTCACTTATCAAAATCCCCCCAACTTATCTTCTTTCTTGTCCTCAAGCAAGAGAACTCCTTGCAATCATGAATCAATTCTATTCGCAGTGTATTCCTAATAACTAAAAAACAAATTCAAGGAACTACTCCTCAAACTCTTTCCTAAGTAGAAGTCACTTTCCAATCATAAGAAAAATTCAAGATCAGGGAATGTTGCCACACATCAATCAGAGTAGAAATACAAACATCAATCAAACTTTCTCAAGAATAGCAATTAAAGCAGTAAGTGATAAACCAAGGAAATCTCTCATTCTCACGGGTAAGTGTTTCCCTCAATCATTTTCACCACTGTTGAACAACTAGAATTAATAGTCATTTCCAAGATCTGAACCTGCAAGCAGTAAATATGGATCAAAAGGTCTTTATTAGGTTGTAATGAGGCAGAGCTATCAAGAAATCATGGTTTTTCTGGATATTCAAGGAACACTTTGAACAAAGAGCATCTTGTGATTGTGCTTGGGACTTCTCTCAATTCACCTGGTCATTCTTGAATGGTCACCCCTTTTCAGCTTGGTCTCATTGTTTGAAGAAATTCTCCCCCCAACTTATTCAATTCCACACTTTTGTGCAGATTTTTTTTTGACATAAAGAGTAACATAAAACTTTATTTGTGGGGGAGGATCCTTCTTTTGTGATTTCTTGTGCCTTCTCTTGAATCTCTGTGACCAACCTCTTATCCCATGTTGTTGTGGTGCACCTTGCTCTCTATCCCAAGTGTTAAGGGACATGTTACATTCAATGAATATGGTTAGGGGGCATCAAAGGAAATATTCAAGCTCAAATGGGCAATCAATAAATGGAAATATTAAATCAGGGTTGGCTTTTTGGCACTGAGCAAAATATTATAATCACAAAATATGCCTTTGTCACTTCCATATCTCTTCAAGCAAGCAAAAATTTAAAAATTCAAGCAATAACAGTTGACAAGCAGCGGTGAAAAGCTCTCAATATCAGTGTTTGGGCTCTCAGCTCACCGGTTATGGCTAAAATTCCTTGATAAAGCACTCAATGGATTTAATTAACTATCTTGATAGGTTATCTTGAGAAGTACCCTAATCCTAATTACTTATGGAATTAATCACAAGACCCTATCATCTTACCTAATCTGGTTAGTTAAACTACTTATTTACAGAGAATTGAAAAAAGTTACCTTGATTCCTAATTTCCTAAGGTCCTAAAATTTTTAAAAATTCTATTTTTTTTTAAAAATATGAAATACAAAACAAAAAATCCTAATTAATAGAAAAATTATTAGAAAATAAAAGAAAAACTAAAAAAAATAAAAGAAAAACTAAAAGAAAGAAAACACCAGTATCAATCTTCATCCTCTGTATCCTGTAAGTTCTTGTCCTACTACTGCTCCCATCCCCCTGGAAAAATAGGCCTGTCCCCAGGCCACTGCAAGAATATCCGGAACTCTTCAAGCAGCCTGCTTGGGTATGGGTCTAGTACTCCTGATTGGTTTGGGGTCAACTAGTCTTTAAACTTTGCAGCAGTGTTTGCAATTCATGAAGAACATGGAAGCCATCATTATCCAATTTACATTCATAATTCAAAGAATTAATATTTTCACAACAAAAGTTCAGTGCACTTGGTAATGACTTCCTAAAAACAATCATACTCATTTGTTTTGCAAGCATTCAATCAATTTATGGAAAGTGAAAGTTCAAGATTTTTGACAGAAAGAGCATAACACTTTCAAATTTAATAACCCATAAAACAAAGAGCATTTCATTCAAGCAAATTTTTCTTCCTGTTCCACACAGCCAAAACCACATTTAAGATATCAATAATCAATAATATTCACAATCCTAAGGTTGCTACCCTAAAGTGCAAATCATAAAAATAGAGTAAATGAAGATTTCAATTGGTAAAAAAAAAAGAAAACATAATTGAAAGTTTCAAAATTGATGGAAGTTTGTAAGTGGAAAGAGTGAAAAGAAGAGCTTGGGAAGTAACACATGAGAAAATAGAAGATTTTTTTTTAAATTTCGTATCTTGCGCTTCACCCTGCGCTACAGCGCGAGTGAGGCGCAGAATACAGTGACTAAAATTGCATATCTGCGCTTTACTTGCGCTACAGCGCAGGTTGAAGCGCAGAAAATAGAATGCAATTTTGCAATTTTTAGTCATGTTTTCTGCTACTTCCTATTTTTTCAAAAATTTTATTTTCCACAAACTTAATCCAATCAATTTTGAAAATTTCCTAAATCCTAAAAAAATGAAAAATCCTAATTAAGAAATAAGAAATTAAAACAAAACTGAAATTAATTAAAAACTTTAAAAATCTCTGGGTTGCCTCCCAGAAAGCGCTTGTTTAACGTCTGATAGCTCGACGCCTGTTCTCTCAAGGTGGCTGAAACTGAAATATTCTGATGAGCTTGTGAGCTGCACCCTTCCTTTCTTTGGACTGTATACCTCCCCATAATCTTGCCTTGGAGCAATTTGTCATTTTCTTTATTTTCTTGCTTTGATGTGAATGAGTCTTCTTCTCCTGAAGCCCGAATGATTCACAAATGATCTCTCTCAATTGCTTTGCTTCGGGGGGTTCTTTGATATGAAATACACCTGTCCACTTGATCTTTAATCTGGCTCTGGGCTCTGAATTTAACTCTATCTTGACTTTTCTTCTCTTTGCCCTGTCCTGGTCAGTGTGATTGCAGACCTTTCTTTTGTGAGATCTGGAAGGTTTATCACTTGCACCATGCCTTTCTTGATCTTCCTTAAAAGGACTGGTTGGATAATGCATGGTCTCTGTTCTTGAAATTACCTCCCTTCCTTCCTCGGGCTTTGATTCACCATCTCCCTGTTCACTTTTTTTCTCATTTTCATGATCTTGTACACCCCCATATGTTGTATTCTCTACCTCTCTTTCACAGTCAGTCTCTTCTTCAAGCACCATCTTTTCTGTTTCTTCCTCTCCTTTTTCTTTTTCTTCTTCTGCTGCACCTTCATCTTCTTCCTTTTCTTCTTCAGCTCTTCTTTCTTGTGTTTCTTCAGAGTCACCTTCTTTTTCTTCTGCTTCATCAGCCAGACTATCATTGATTTCCTCCCCTATTAGCTGAACAATGTCATCGCACTGCTCTTCGGGGTTGGGTAATGCATTTGCTGAAGATGGCTTGTTCCAACGGCTGATCATATTTTCTATCTCATCTAGTACGAGACCAGCGGTTAGTCATTCTCTTTCACAATACAACTGAAATGGCATAAATTCATCCCCTTTTTCTTTAATAAAATTGTCACTGTCTGAATGCCCTTCTGAGATTTGTTTTGACTGTTGGTTAGCTATTGCTTCTGCTATCTCTTCAATTGTTGCATCAGGAGACTCTCTCTTCTTGTTGAGCAGTTCCAACATGGTGTCAGTGTTTCTTCTTGCTTCTTCTCTTTCCTTCTGAAGTCTTGACTCCCTTTGTTCCGTCATCTGTTTCAACAAAGCGTCAGTGCTTCGTCTTCTCTCTTCACTTTCTTTCTGGAATTGTATATTGCTTTGATTGAATTCTTCCAAAAACTCATAAAATTGGGAGTCTTTTTGTTGATAGGAAGAGTAACTTTGCTGCTGTTGAAAAGAAGGTTGCATGTGGAGTGAAACATCATCTTGGTATCTCCCAAAATTCTGATTCTGGTAACTTCCCCAATCCTGTGAAAAATTGTTAGAATAATTGTTGTAATTAGAGAAGTTACCTTGAATCGGTGTATGAGAGGAGTAACTTGGTTCTTGCTACCTAACATAATCTCCAGGTGTTCTCCTTGGTTGATTCTGCCATGCATAAGCCATTTAACATTTATTTCACTTGAGGTGGTTGAGCAGAGAGTGTTGAGATTGTCTCCTTGAAATTTGTTGGGTGATCAGAGAGTGTTGAAATTGTCTCATTGAGCTCTGCCCCTTTTTCTGTTACATGTTTTCTAAAGAGAAATAAGATGCTCAAACAAAGAGAAAAACAGAATAACAATATATATATTTTTATAATAATAAAAAATAATTTTTTTTTAAATAATAATAAATAATAATATTTTTTTTAAGAAAATAATTAAGATAAAATAATTAAAAATAAAATATTTTTGTTTTCTTCTCGACTTCGCCCTTGTCTCCTTTCCTTGTTTCTACTTTTGTTCTTCCTTGATGTCCTTCCTATTTCTGCTTCAAATTGTAATTGATTGGGGGACACCTGACCTCTCAAAAACATAAACAAGAAACTTGAGAAAGGTAAGTGTGGAAGAAAAATTTATAATAATGGAAAAACTATAAATTTCCTAAAATAATAAAAATTTCCTAAAATAATAAGAAGAATAAATAAAATAAATCCTAAGATAGATATCCTTGATAATTAGACCGCCAACATCTACACAAATTGGAAACCGTTCCCCGGCAACAGCGCAAAAAATACTTGATGGGTTTCTGGCAAGCGAACCAAAAAACCAGCAGTATAATAGTAAGAAAGAGTATTGTATCCACAGGGAACACTTAATTTATGCAGACCGTGATCTATTTATCAAAAGAAAGCACAGTTTAGAGAGTGTAATTGCGGAATTGTAAAGAGAGAGTAAATAATTAATTGGAATTAGAAAGGTAGAGTTAAAGACACTTTACTTGAATTAGGATTGGACTTCATCTCATCTCACCCCTTGTGCATGTAAAGACTATCTATTATTTTAGGTTTACTCTATAATACTGTAGAAAAACTTTATTGCTAAGATCCCGAGTTACCAGCGGCCTCACACACTCAATGATAATCCATGCGGGCTCTCCCAGGAGACAGACTTACCCCCGACTTATTTTGCTCTCTTATTCACTCAGAGTTTGGGTTTCTTCAGAATCCGTTCCCCCATTCTCAGTCCTAATCAAAATTACTTTAGTTAAGACTAGCCTATAACTCCAGACGCAAGCGTGGGAATTAGGAATTAAGTACAGAATAAGATTACCAATATTATAGATATGGAGCTCATAAATAATAATATAGAATTTACATACACTTAGGGATAGAATCAATTACATCCAATCCTACTGGAGAGTTAACTACACGAAGTAGCCATACAAACCACTGAAGATGTTGTCACCATCTTCAATCCTCGTGAAGTGCTCCTCCTCTCCTACTCTAAACTTAGCTCTGGTACATAATCGCTGAACTATTGACTAGATTACAATGATTGACGACCTTTCAAATTGGTGCAAGAGGTTCCTATTTATAGACTAAGGAAAGACAACGCAAATTGGGAAGAGATCTATCTAAAAACGGCAACAGGGACCAAATCAGCGTAACCTGCGCTCCAGGCTGCGCTATAGCGCAGGATTGAGCGCAATTTCCAGAGAGTCTGCGCTTCACCCTGCGCTATAGCGCAGGTGAAGCGCAGGGTAGCGTCCTGTTGCTCCAACTTTCTCTTTTTAATCTTGATCTCTCCCCGAGACTGGTTTTCGCATATTTGTCCTTCCTTGTTTCCCTTTATTTGATGATCCCCTTGCATTCATTAAGTAATCCTTGATTTATTCGGGAAGCTTGTCTGTAGAATCCTTGATTGATTGGCAATAATCTCCTCATTAATGGCTTCAAATCTTCTTTAAATCTTCATTAAATATCTTCAATCAATCTCAAATCTTGTAGATATCTTCCTCATTTGATGTTATCTATCCTTCAAACTAAATCTTTGCAATATCCTGCAAAAATCAGTAATATTTCTATCAAAATAGCATCAAATTCAAATCTCAGATTAATAAATATAATTTATCTAATATTTAATAAAAAGGGATTAAATTGGGGCAAAATTATCATTTTATCCTTGATAAGTGAACTGAAAAGTGCTCTAATTTATCAACTAATTTTCACTTATCAGTAACCTGCAAGTCCTAGGAAGCTCCTAATCTTTGTTATGGTTTTAGGCCTCTCCCACTCAAGAACAACCTCAATTTTACTGGGATCTACTGAAGCACCATCTCAGGAGATCACATGACCTAAGAAGTGTACTATATCTATCCAAAATTCGCACTTCTCGGGGTTGGTAAAAGTTGTTTTTCTCTCAACACTACCAACATTATGCTCAAATGTTGCTCATGCTCCTCTAAGACAACAAATTTATCCAGCTAGGGCCTAAAAATCTGATACATGTAGTCCATGAAACTGGAGCATTGGTCAAGCCAAAAGGCATCACCAAATACTCGTAATGCCCATAACAGGTCGTAAAGGTAGTCTTAGGTATGTCCTCACTCCTAATCTTAATCTGATGGTATCCTGACGGTAGATCTATATATATCTTAGAGAATACCGACGCTCACCTGAGTTGATCTAGCAAGTCATAAATCCTAGGTAGTTGGTATTTATTCTTAATGGTTACCTTGTTCAACTACCTAAAGTCCACACATAACTGCATGCTCCCATTCTTATTTTTAACTAAGAGCATTGGTGCTCCCAAGGGTGACACACTAGGTTGGATAAACTTCTTTTCTTTTAGCTCCTCTAGTCGGGCCTTAAGCTCACTCAACTCTAGTGGTGACATCCTATAGGGTGCCTTAGAAATAGGTCCCGTGCTCGGCACGAGATATATTGAAAACTCTATCTCTTGGTCTGGAGGTAAAGTCGTCACCTCACTAGGGAAAGCATCTTGGGACTCCTTAACTGTAGCTATACTACTCAAATTGGAACTAGAGCCTACAGTTGAGGAAAGCATGAAAATAAAACATTCACTCCCATTAGACAGGCACTCAGAAACCATATGGTAGCTAGACAATAGAATCGTTGGTTTCTCCCTCGGAGTAAGAGGAAGAGCAAGAAAAATAATAACCTTATTAAAATAATCAAGCATGACTTAGTTCCGAGACAACCAATTCATGCCTAGAATTATATCCATACCTCGAGGGGGTAAACAAATCAAATCTACCTTAAAGGCTCTCCCCTAAATTTCAACAGAACATTTTAAACGTGCAAGGGAAGTGGGGATTGCCTCCTTGGCAGGGGGTAATGACATTTAACTGGTAAGGCAAGGTAACAACAGGTATGTTCATGCTCTTCACACATTTATGAGAAAAAAAGGAATGGGTTGCCCCAGAGTCATATAGTACAATCAAGGTAGATCCTCTAAATGTATACGTACCTCGCAAAAGATCACCGACCTGAGATGTCGTCTCCCCACTGAGGGTGAAGACCCTCCCAGTGGCTTGGGGTTTAGGAGCCTCAGTTGTCCTCTTTGGGCAAGAAATCGTCATGTGACTCGGCTGGTGACGGAAGAAACAATTGCCCTGCCACTTCACACACACACCCGGGTGGGTCTTCCCACAAGATGTGCACACCGAAGTCGTATGAGTGGAGGGGAGAGCAATTTGCTTGCCCTTCCCTCTATGCACAAAAGCCTTGGGGTTTTTCCCCACTGATACCTCTTCCCACTTCCTCTTGTGGTCTGCTGGTGGTGGAGCTGCAATCGTCCCTAAGTTCTTCTCAGCAATATACCGCTTGTTAACCAGGGCCAGGAAGTCCCTAATCTCAAGTGTTCCGAACATGTCCATGATCTCTGGCCTCATACCCCCTTCGAACTGGGTGCAATTCCATTCTTCATCCGGAACCATCTAGAGACATGGGGAGCATTTAGCCAACTCCTCAAAATTTGCCATATACTTCCCGACGGTCAAGCTCCCCTGCTTGAGTTAGAGAAGTCTGCCTCCTTTTGCCTTCAGACCGATGCCGAGAAATACTTGTCCAAAAAGGCATTCTGAAAAATTCCCCAAGTGAGAGGGGTTCCTAAAGTGGTAATCCCGACATTGGTCCCCTTCCACCAGTCTTCTGCTTCTCCTCCCAACTTATACACGACGAAGCCCACCTTGGACTCCTCCGAACACCTCATCACCTCAAAGATGCGGTTGAGGTTACAAAGCCAATTGGACGCCATGTACGGATCATAACCCCATTGAATTGAGGAGGGTTATGTTTCCGGAACTCAGCTAGTCCTTGGACGAACGGGTGCACCATAGGAGGGGGTGGTTTCCCCGTTGGCCTTCGGACCAACTCCTGCAAGACAACAACATTAGCAGCAGCCTGCTCCTATTCCGCTGCAGCCTGTTGACGGTTTATCGCCACCTGCTCCCCCATCATCTGAGTGACCATCTGAAGAGACGCTGCCATGGGATCTTAAGATTGATCCCTGGTGGAGAAGGTGGGTTGGTTCGGGGACGACCTCTCCTGCCGCGAACCATAATCCTCTACACATCATTAAGCAAACATCGAGGTGATCAGTCTCTAAGTATTTTCCTAACTTGCTCTTGGTTTGAGTAACTTTTTCCAAGAGATTTTAAGTCATTTACAATGATGGTTAATCTACTGAACATTTCATCTATTGATTCATGTTCCAGCATATTAAACCTTTCATATTGATGAATCAAAATGTTTATTTTTATTCTTTGACTTGATTTGTACCTTCATGTGCTATTCTGAGAGTGTCTCAGATTTCTTTTGCATATCCAGGCACTTTATCACATTCTCCTCTGTTGAGAGCACACAACAGGTAGAACTTAGCTTTGGAGTTCATAAGATATTTATGCTTTTCTTCTGAGGTCCAAGTTTCTTTTGCTTTGGGTTGTGGTGGTTCTACTTCCACTATTTGGATAGGATATCCTTCCATTGGTTGGGCTAATATTCTGGTTCTTTTAAGTTTCCTTTTTCAACAATATCCCATAGATCAATGTCTTGGGATTCTAGAAAGAGTTTAATTCTATCTTTCTAGTAATAATAGTATTTTCCATCAAATGCAGGAGGTCTATTTGTAGAAGGCCCTTCTGGAATGAACATTCCAACTCCATATTGTTCTTTTTTCCTCTCACACTGTTAAGTGTGTTCAACCCTAGAGGCAAGCTCTGGTACCAATTGAAGTAAATATTGTAGTCACAGGAAGGTGGGTTGAATTATGACCGTTTTAAATTTCTGCAATCACTTCTAATAAATTTTGCTCAAGAGAATTTTCTTGGCTGATATTAGAAGCTTAGATATAAAGGTTAGACAGTATGCAAAATACTAGTTATTTGAATGAGTCTAGTATTAAGAAAATATAGTCTTTCTTCTTTGGAAAGACCTTCTTGGAAGTCACACCTACTTAGGTATTATATAGGTTTGAAAACAGTTTGTTGTGAAAATATGAAAGTTAGCCTATCTTATGAGTAAATAATTAGAAATTTCCAAATGTAAAGAGTGT
>QLOH01001185.1:0-78423 GCA_026901365.1 Sesbania bispinosa | reverse complement strand
AGAGAGGGGAAGAGAGAAACGGAGAGAGAGAGATGAGTGAAAGAGGGGAAGAGAATTTAATAAATGAAAAATATAGAGAGAGAAATTTTTACAAATAGAAAAAAAGGGAAAAAGTGGGGAGGACTACCTAGCAAATTGTAAAACTTATTTTTTTTATTCATTTCTATTTAATTTTTAAATAATTACCAGGTCATTTACTCCATGTACAGGTAAAATTTGTGCACCACCAGTGGTGCACAACTTTTGATGACTCACCTAGCAGCCACCGAGAAAGAAAGAGAGAGAAAAAAAGTTGAACAATGAAGCAAACAATAACAACAAAGATTCCCTTATGGATGTGCCAATACCATTATTTGGTTTCACTGTGATTACTAGATTTCCCCAATTTCCCTTATTTAATTTTTATTGTCATGCACTATGTTAGACAATAAATAACTTAACTCTAAATATTCTCATTAATTATAATCTTGTTTAATTTCTTTTAAATCTTGCAATTTTTAATTTTATTGTGTGTATATATATAATTGGTCGGATATGACCTTTTGGTGAGGTAAATAATAATTATAATAAGGGAAAAATATGTTTTTGGTCCCTATAGTTTCGGTCAACTTTAGTCTTCGTCCCTGTACTTTAAATTCTGTGTTTTTTGTCCCTAAACTTTTTAAACCCCCAAACCGTGGTCCTTGTGCGTCAGTAAGATCTGTTAACCCGATGAGCTGGTTAACAAAAGTTACATGTCAACCTCAATAGTGAGTCCCAAATAACTGACTGATCATCTAATTAAATTTTTTATTAATTTTTAATTATTAAAATAACCCTAATTACTAAATTAGGATTTTCACCTGAGCAATTTTACCCGATAAAAAATCTAATTTCATAATTATGGTTATTTTAATAATTAAAAAATTAATAGAAAAAGATAATTAGACGAGTCAGCTATTGAGGCCCACTATTGAGGCTAACATGCAACTTTTGTTACCCCAATTCATCAAGTAATAGATCTCACTAACGGCCAGGGACCATTGATTGGGGGTTTAGAAAGCTCAGGGACAAAAAATAAATGATTTAAATTACAGGGACGAAGACCAAAGTTGACCGAAAGTATAGGGACAGAAAACATATTTTCCCTTATTATAATAATAATAATAGATAACTATTCAATTTTTTTTTTATAATCACCATTCATCTTATAAGAAAAGAAATTGCAGAACCACCATTCATCTTATAAGAAAGAAATTGCAGAACCAAACCATTTTCATGCAAGGAATGAAAATATGATTTATAACATTGATGTAGAAGTAAAACCAATAAATAAATCAAAGAACTCTTAGATCATCTCCGAGGGTGAGTTTCTTAAGAGGTGCTTAAAACATTAAAAAAATATATTTTTTGGATCCTACATGTACAAATCAATCTCTAAGCAACTCTTACAATTTAAGTAACTCTACGCTCCAACAGAGCAACTCTACAAGAACTCCAGAATGGACCCCACAAACTACCCCACCTTTATTATTTAATACTTTAATTCAACTTAAAATATTATTAATTTTCTAAATAAAATTTAAATATAATTAAATAAAAATAAATTTCTAAATAAAATTAAACATAATTAACAAATATTATGTTTTAATTAATTAGTTCAAATTATTTTATTTCACCCTACCTTGCATAAGTTCTGAAATTAATTTTTTTAGATGTAATTAATTGTTTGAAATTAATTAGTTTAAATTAAGTTTACTAATTAAGCATTTCAATTTTTTTTTATTTCTCAATTATGAAATACAATTGTATTTTAATTAGCTCAAATTAGTTTATAGAAATTGAATTTTTAAAAACTTAAAAATGGACCTAGAAGACAAACAAAATTTTGAGAATGATATTAACGAATGTTTAAGCAATGTTATAAAAAACCGACTCGGTCATCGACTCGGTGAGAACACTGAGTTAATGGGTCATTGGTCGAAACAGTGGGTTACTGGTTGAACCGGTTGACTCGGTATATATTAAAAAATATAGAATATACAAATAATGTAGTTTTTTATATAAAAGAATAAGAAAAGGACAATACAAATAATGTAGTTTTTTTTGTAAAGACAATAGTTTAACTATATAAAGAAAATATTTTTTCATTCTATTTTATTTATGATAATATGACATAATATTTCTAAATAATAACATTTTTCCGTGAAAAAAAGGAGGGCAAAAGCCCAAGAAACCAAATATATCTAAACATCCAAATATAATATTTATTTTATTTTACTTTACAATATATTTAAATATATTTATTTTACTCTATGTGACTTGATTTTAATTTATTTATTTTATCTAAACAAATATGATCTTGTATCCATCCGTATCTTTCACTCTTCCCAATTCCCAAAATAAAGTAGGTGACGACTACGGTGGGTTAGCACATTTGTGCACTACTGGTGATACATAAAGTTTTTAGCGTTGGATATATTAGTATTAAATTCAACGGCTAAGATCTTTGACCAGTTACCTGGATGTATACTGGGGGTTAACCACCGGTGAAACAATTACCATTGTTCTTAAAAACAGTTATTTATTTTCTTTTTAGTCCTTTGGAAGGAGGAATTTGCAGGCAAACAGAGCAGTGGGGTGAAGGGTCTTTGAGGTGGGTTGATGGCGCCGCTGCGGTGGTGAAGGGTCGTTGAGGTGGGTTGACGGCAATGTGCTTGTTTTTGTGGCGCGCTGCAAAGCTTCCTTCGAATTCGTTTCCGCAGCTAAAACACACCAATGGGTCGTGCATGTATGGTATGCCGCGTTTCCATCTCTTGTATTGTTTTAAAAAATTGATGCTATTTGCCACCAATCGCACAATTCCCACCATGTTTTATCCAGTGTATGGTTTCTGTTGATCATGAATTTACTGATTGAAAGGTTAATGAATATTGGGCAATGCCATATTGCCAAGAAGGTGTTTGGAAAAATGCCTCTTAGAGATGTGGGTCCCGTGGAACACCATGATTGCAGGGTCTGATCACTTAAGTTGTTTTTTATGATAATAGTTAGTTAACAAGACGTGGTTTTTAAGTAAAATAGAATGATTTTTTTTGCAAGATGTTGGGACTTTTAATTCAATTGCATGTTTGAAAGAGGGGGTGAACCCTCTGGACTTGCAGTTGTTGATTTCTTTTGTGTGTACAGGGGTGTGAACCCATGTATGGCTGCCTTGTTGGATGCATTAGAGCCAAGTTGGAGGCAAATGTAATTTGTGCATATGAAATCCTGATATCATCACTTGTTGATTCTCAGGTAGTGCAGTTTCATAGGATGGGTTGGTTGCTTTGTAAAATAATCAGCGAAAAAAATGACCCATTAGAAATTAACACATACAGTAATAAGCAAAACGGGTTCTAATCAAAATGCTACTGCAATTTACCTGCACAGAGACTGTATGGTAAAGGCCCCAAATTTGCGTAGCCCTAAATCAAAGCTACACCTACGCGAAGTTTGCTGCGAAAGAAAGCACCGTCTCTACAACAGCAGAGAGGTAACGAGTAATCGTTTGGTCCCGAACGATAGGACCTCTGTTTCTCGTCGGAAAAAATGGGGGATTTGGTGAAGAAAGGACTTTACTCAGGGAAGCAATAATTTTACGGGCTAGAGGTACTCAAGGGATGAACAGTAATAAAGTGGGAAATAGGGGTGACAATAATGCAAAATACTAAAAGTATTTACTGCCAATATTTAAATTATTTTAAACTAGAAGGAACCGGAACTTAACTCATAAAAATCGGTTAAAAGGGTGTGCACCACGCGTGGGTCGGCAATGTGCTAACCCACTGTAGTCGTCACCAATAAAGTAAAGCAAAACCCTTACAGTCCCCAACCCTTCTTTTCCAAAGTTCCAAGTTCCAATAACTAAAGAAACAAAAATATAATCTTGAATAGGTGAATGAATACTCCCTTCCAGACTTATCTCCTCTTCTCACACCGGCGCAACAGACAGAATATTTTGCCTCATAGCGGTCCAAAATTAGACGGTGAACAGCGCGTGACCAACAGATCAACATGGCGCCACGATGCAATGAAGCTTGAACAACAACTCAACATGGTGCGGCGACGCTGTGAAGCTTGAACGGCCAAAAATCTAAGGTTATAGGTTTTCTTCTTCTTTTAGTTGCTTCCCTTCAAACTGCAATCCAAGAGAGCTTGAAACAGTTTTTTTTAATCTGCAAAATCGGTTGAATGTCAACCCTCGCCCGAGTTAAACCAAGTCACTCCGAATCTAATGCATATCCGATCCAGTACACCGCTCGGACCGGTCATATGACCGGTTTCCGGTCGAACCGGTTCAACCGGCCGGTCCGAGCCGGTTTTTACAACACCGGGTTTTAAGTTTTATTTCTAGACTCTTCTGCTCTCAGACCCACCCCAAAAGGTAGGGGTGGAAACAGGCCAGGCCAGGCCAGGCTTTGTCAGGCCTGAGCCTGACCTGACTCCTAATTCTTAAGCCTGAGCCTGGCTGTTACCTGTTACAGTTTTTTTTGTAAGGCCTTGGCCTGGCCTGCGAAAAAGTCTGGCCTGGCCTGTAAGCCTGTTTTATAACAAGGCCTACAAACAGGCCGACAGGTCTATAAGCCTATGCAGGCCAGCAGGCCTTTTAAGCACTTTTTTTTATATAATTAATTTAATATATTCTAATTTTTTACTATATTATAAATTTTTTAATTATATTTATAGTTATTTATATAATTAATTTAATATATTATATATTATTATATTAAACAGGCCGGCCTGTTAAGCCTAATAGGCTTTTTCATAGGCCTGAAGCCTGGCCTATTTAACTAAATAGGCCTTTTAACAAGCCTTGACCCCAACCTTTTTAATAAATGAGCCAGGCCACTCAGCCCGCCCCGCCCAACCGTCAACCCGGCGGGCCAATAGGTGGGCCGGGGCGGGTTGGCCCGTAGGGTTAGCCCACCAAATTTATTAATTTTTTAACTCTTTTTTATTTATATTTAGTATTTAATTATAATAATTTTATAAATATTAAGGAAAAATGTTATGTAAAGACAAAAAAGTATAAATAATTTTTTAAAATTTTAGTAAATTTAAATTTATTATGTATTAAATTTATTTTATTTTTTTTAATTTTTTTGGGTGGGTCAGGTGGGCCGGCCCGCCAACCCGCCTTAAAACGGGGTGGGTTGTACATCCTGGCCCGTTTTTCTGGCGGACCAACCCGCCCGCCCCGTTTTTGGGCGGGCCAACGGCGGGGCAGGCTGACCCACTTTGCCACCCCAAAACTCTTTCTCTTCTCCCTCTTTCTTCTTTCTCCTCCTCCTTACTCGCCCCCTCTCGACCTCCTCCCTGTTTTTCTTTCTGTCTTTCCCCCACACAAACCGCTTCTCTTCTTCCTTTTCAACCCACCGCTTCTCTTCTTCCTCTTTGAGATCGGAGAACACCTTGAACATCGGAGAACGCCGTCGAACATGCACATCAGAGAACGCCTCTGGACGAGAACATGCAGATCGGAGAAAGAACGCCACTACCTGCAGATCGGGGAAGACCACCCCTTCTCGACGCCGCTCGTTACAGATCGGAGAAGAGCACCGCCTCTCGAAGCCTGCAGATCGTTGAAAAACACGGTTCTTTGCCCCCTTTTTTGATCATTTTTGTTCTGTTTCTTCTTCCTCTCTCTGAGTTGATTTCCCCCATTTTCCTGTGTTGATTCCTCCCCTTTTTTCTCAGAATTGGTTATGTAATTTTGATTTTCTATAATTTTTGTGTTTCTGTAATTTTGATTTTGATGGTTCTGTAATTTTGGTTTTCTGTGTTGGGTTCTGTAATTTTGATGGTTACTATAATTTTTATGATTATGTAATTTGTGTTTGTTCTGTAATTTGGTTTCTGTAATTTTTTTTCTGCTTAAGCATATCAACTGAATGCTTCATCCCCCCGCCATTTTCAGTTTGTCCCATTAGTTTTAATCCCGTTTATTGTTAAGATTCGGATTTCCTGGCTGCTTGGGGAAGCATTTCTCTCTGCAATTGCTAAGCAAGCACTCCACGTAGACTTGCTCCAATGGGACTGAAATGCTTACCTGCAAGAACTGTGTAAGAGTTGTGTGTTGGAGATGCTCTTATAATTCACAATCTAGTGCCTTTGTGCTCGATCATCTTTCAAAGCTTTCTGCAAATCATTTCAAATTCATCATCAATAGGAATGATGATTTTTATAGTCATATTAAAATATCAAAATAAGTGAAGTTATCACAAAATTTTAACCTCTTATATTTTTGTATAAAATTTTAATTTTTGTATGCTCTAAGTAATTCCCACTATAGTTAAAATTTAATTCTGAGCATATTCTTTTGATAAATTTTTCATCCATGTATATTATATAGTTATTAATTAACATTTTGAATTTTTGTATCATATAGCTATTTACCTATTACCTATATGATACAAATATTCAAATGTTTCTAATTTTAAATAAGGTCATCATTCCATACTATGTAAATATTAAAAATATATAATATATACCACAATGAAAGTATTTAGAACAAAATAACTTTATAATAATAATTATTAAATGAATTATGCATTATTTACTTGTAAAGAGTTCCCTCCACAAGCCTGTCAGACTCGAGAGTCTACGTAAACTCGTGGAGCTCCCGTAGACTTGACTCGTAGACTCATAAGAGTCTACCTAAAATTAAAAAAATATTAAAATACACTATAATAGAGAACAAACCAATATAATAGAACTAATTCAACATTTGAAGTCCAAAATAAACCACATAAGAACAATAAAATGTCATAATACAAAACTTAAGTACTTAACCATACATAAACAACCAAAGCACACAAGTCCACAAGGTGAAAACATAAATCAACAAGAGCAGAAAACAGAAAATAAACAATTCAAACCAGAAAATAGAACCTATATTTAACCAATTAAGAGCAGAAAACAGAACCTAATATTAAACCAGGAATTAAACAAACTGAGCAGAGGGAGGGAGAGTGAATTAACTGGACGCAGCAGCAACTTGGACGAGGAAGCAGCAGCGCAGAAGAATCAATTGGACGCACAGTAGCAACGCAAACGCAGAAGAATCAGCTAAAAATGGCACAACAACAGAAGAATGAACTGGACGCATAGTAGCAGTGCAAACGCAACAGGAGAGCAGAAGCGGAGCAGCTAGAAGCGAAGCAGCAGAGCAGAAGCGGAGTAGCTATAAGTCACAGAAGAGAAGAGCCACAAACACATAAGCGGAGCAGCTAGAAGCGAACAGAAGAGAACCAGAGCAGCAGAGTAGCAGAACAACGAAGAAGATGGAGAAGCGGGCAGAAAGAAGTCACATAAGAGAAGAGAAGGGCGCAATAATTTTGTGAAAGGAGAAATAGAGAAAACCCTAAGTAAAACGCAAAAAAAAAGAACAAACAGTGCCATTTTTAGCTTTTTCACAGACTCGCTAACTCGGTGGTGAACTCGCGAGTCTGACCGAGTCTAACCGAGTTCACTCGAGTCTACCAAAACAAGTCTATCAGCGAGTTAACCAGTTTTGTGCCCCTGGACTCGTAAACTCGTACGATCCTACGAGTTAACTCGCGAGTTTGACAATCATGTTCCCCATAATATAAATATAAACATATTTTCTCAGTAAATTTTTATCTAATGCTATATAAATATCAAGTACAATAAAGCTACAAATTTGAATATTTTAAATAATAAACATTCAAATATAAATGATAAAATTCATTAATATGATGCATATTTAGATAATATATATGCAGTATATAAAACTACAAAATTCTATATATCAAGAGTTTAGTAATAAAAAGAACATTGCTAATGATAATATGACATAAACATTAATTGGTAAATAGAACTTTTTTTGGTCAATGTAAGTAGAACTAAACTTTAGAAAGAAATTGTCTTGGACGCAAAAAAGAAGAGGCCAAATTTGGCTCTTTAGTCCAAAACTAACAAAATAAAGCCCAATTATTATTTTGACCATAAAAGCCCAATTATTATACTAGTCAAACTGCCCAACGAATAAAAATCTAGTCATATTCGACCAAATAAAAATCTAGTCATATGTAATAATATTATAGATTGGGGGGACTATGATTAATCCAAACTCAAAAGTATCCATCCCATAATCATCCTCGGAGTTCAAACAAAAAAAAAAAACCCTGAGAGTAGAATGTTAACAGAAGAACATGGAGTTAACGACATTTCATGAAGACGGGGTAATTCAGGCACTTGAGCACACCAGAAGATGTGAGTCCACCATGGCTAGAAGAAGTCTCTGAAAATTCATCAAACTTGATAAATTGTGCCATCTGGGTAGCTGCCAATTGGGCATAGCAAATGGGGGGCAACTGCAATAATTGCAGAGAGTAGAACAAACCTTAAATTAAAATCATTCAATTCAAACCTTAAACCATGGGAGCATTGAAAAAGAAAAGCATATGATTGGGAATGAAAGAAATAAGTAGAACTGAGTGTTATCAAAGTTTTTTCTACCTATTGATATGGCAGTTGTGCTCCTCTGGTACCTGTTAAAAAATCAATGGAATTCCATTTCATTAGATTGCCAAGTTTCTATTAGGGAAATCTTGATATTATGTTACTTGACTATATATACACATACACATAAGATAGAGAATGCACAAGGTCTTGCAAATCATCTGCCGAGAATCCAATCTCATCATGTAAAACATGATAATGAGTAGGTCGAGTTGTGTCCTGTTTGAGAAAATCATAAACATTTGTCAGTTTAAGTTTTTATCAAACCGATAATTAAAATATTTATTATCAAATATTGAAAAAAATAAATAATATGATAATAATTAGAGGGGAGTTCTCGGCTCGAGTTGGGTTCAGATTTAGGTTTTTTGGAACCGACAAACGAGAACCCGGCCAACCCGGACCCACCAAGTCGGGTCAGGTACAACATGTCGGTTTAGTCGGGTTACCCAAACCCATGAACACCCTAATAAAATTATATAACCTAAAGTTTAACACAAATAATTACAAATAAAAGATATATATAAAAGTTTTTTACATAAAACTTTTTCAGTGTATAATTAATAATATGACACATAAGAAGAGTTAGAATATATTTTCTAATTAATAATATTATTGTCTTATTCAGATAACATAAAATTTAAAAATGAGAATAATTCTAATTATATAATATAAATAATGAGGAGGGTTCAACTTACACCAGTGTAAGTTACACCGAGTCTTACACCGCTAATAACTCTAGATCGAATTTGATTTTTATTAATCCAACCGTTGTATTATATCTATTCATCTTCTTGATTATTTGTGTAAAATTTCATAAAATTTGAACACTAATAAAATGATAATCAAATGGTCCCTTTTTTCATATAATTCAAATGTATACATGGAGTTAATACTTAATCTTGAGACATCTCAACGACATATCAAATAATTCGGATTAAAGTAAATTTTTATATGTATGATGTATATGATAATAACTTTCAATCCAACGGTAGATTACTTAATACAATGATCTGATAAAAATTATTCAGCAGTGTAAGACTCGGTGTAAGTTGATCCCTCCTCAAATAATATATATAATGATTGTTGATGGTAATTATCATAATATTTTAATTACTTCATACGAAACAATTGTTAAAGTTTTTTTTTTCAATAATCAGCACCATTTTCAGCACCAATTCTAATTTTAATTGTTAAAGATTTTTAAATAATCAGCACCATTTTCATCATAAAAGAATTAAGGTTGTCAATTTAGGGTTTCTGGACCGCAAACCCGCGGGTCAAGCAGCGGGACCACTTATTTATATTTTATTTTTTTTAGTGCAGTTTTTTTTTGAAAAAACTAAAAGGTTAAAAAATTAAAAAGAAAGAGACCGTGTAACCCTAAATCCCTCGTCGTTTTTCTCATTCTCTTTCTGCCTTCTTTCCTTCCTCTATCTCCCTTCTTTCCTTCCGCCACCAGCCCCCTCCGCCAGCCCCCCTCCGTTCAGCCGTTTCGTTCCCATCCGTTTAGGCCGTCTCCGATCGCTTCCTTCCCTCTGTCCAATCGACCACCGTGTTCCGTTCTATACGCTGCCGAAGCTCTCTCCAACGCCAACCTCCGAGCTCCCTCCGACTACAGGTTCCACTCCCCTCCACCTCTTCTCTCTCCCTCTCACACACACAGACTGTGAACTTCAAACGAGTTAAGCGAACGAAAACGAGAGTGTATAGAATAAATTGAAACATTTGATTTTGTGAATTGCTGCTTTGTGGAGCGTGACAGTTGATTCCTGATTCGTTGATTGCATTTTCACTCCCTTGGTATTTTAATACTGTGAGATCGTAGGTTCGTGAACATACATAGGGTAAAAGTGAAAGTAAAAATCGTTGTTTAGCAATTAGTACTAAAAGTGAAATTCCTAGGTTTTCGGATTTTAATATTAGGGGAAGGTGAAGTAGAATCGTTGTTATGCTTTTTTTTCTAGATTTTTTTAATTAAAATCATTTTTTTAATTTAAATAATTTTTACTTACTTAAGTGTGCTGGCCTGCGGGTTGCACCGCTAACCTGCGGGTTTACGCGGTCCAGAAAAACAGGCCCATTAAACATGCGGGCTCAAACGGGTGAGCCCGTTTACAAAACCGCGGGCTTAGGCGGACCGGTGCGGGCCTACCCGTTACCCACTCTAATTGGGGGCTCTCAGAGTCTCACAGACACAGTAATGGAGCACATTTATATGTTTTTTTTAGTAAAACTAGCAAATTGGTCTTGACTATTTTAAGGTCATGCAGTTTAGTCCATAAGAATTAAAAAACCCATAGTCCTGACTTTTTGTTTTTTCTTTCACTATAGTCCAACTGTGTGTTTCCCGTTAATTTTTTCACGACGCTTGACGTGTAGTGACACTCTGTCTCACTGTTTGTCATTATAGTGTCCACTATGACACAAAATGATGTGATTTTGTCAAATTTATAGCTTGAAACGCTTCAACTTCAACCGTTGTGTGCTTCCCTCTTTTCCCCTTTTCTCTCTTCTCCCTCTTTTTCATTGGAAGGTTTCAAACTGCAATAACGTTATTTTTGTGCCCAGATGGCAAATAGTGTGACACAGTGTCACGAAACGTGATAATTCATAAAAAAATTAACGGGAAACACATAATTGGACTATAGTGAAGAAAAAAACAAGAAGTCAGGGACTATATTGAGGTTTTTATTCTTAGGGACTAAACTGCATGATCCTGAAAAAAGTAAGGGACCAATTTGCTAGTTTACTCTTTTTTTATATAAATTCTATTTTATAGATAAAAATTAGTTTTATGTAATTATAATTTTAGTTTTTTACAGATTTCAGATTTTTATCAAATTTTAAAGATTAAATATTTTATACAATAATTAAAAGTAATAGTGTAATAATTACAATAAATACTATAAAAAAATATTTAAAATGATAAAAAAGAAAAAAAATAGAGGGTAAAAGAGAAATTACATTAACATAATTATAGCAGTTATATAACTTAAAAGCAAACTACTGACCTAAGTTGTCAAACACTTTTATTTCATAAAGTGTATATATTTGTCAATAATTTGATTTTTTCTCACTCAATTTTATTAAATTCCTCTTTCAACTCTACTTTTTTTATTTAATTACTCTTTTCTTTCCCATCACATCTCTTGCTCACTTCTTAATTTTTTTCTATCTATCTTTCCTACATTTCCAAAACTAATTTTTAAGTGTGAAAGTATTTTTTTTCGTTAGTCAAATAAGCTACTTAAAAAACATGTAAAACACATTGGAGTAAAAATTAAAAGCTGCAATCCGCTGCAGATATATTCGGTGGAAGGCCGGTACCATTTTTTGTCAGTTATTAAAATACTGATAGGAGAATAATGCTGTTCTAATAAATGGCTGACAGAAAAACAATTAAAATTCTATTTTGACAATGATACTTACAATCATTCCAGCATGAGCACACATGTAGAAGTCTTGTTTTTGGGATGACAAACATTACTGTCAATAACAGTTCCTACACAACAAATATCGATTAGAACGGCAAATAAAAAAGTATTATGTTTGCTCAATTTTTGTTGTTCAAGTGACAAACCAGGTGGAATATTATCTGCAGAGTCGACCTTGAAGAACCTAGTATGATGAATTCTTCTTCTGCGCAAACATCAAAGTGAACTTTGATTCCACTGATCATCAAGGGTGGTCTGCATTCCTGAAAATGCAATTTCCATAAAGTTCTTTGAAGATGTAGTATAATCGATTTGAAATTCACATTGTTGAAATATGAATACCATAATGAGTTCATTAATTCAGTGTTCAGGACTTGGTTGAACGTGATTCACTCACTCCATCCCTAAAATAAAACACATAATTGGGACAGAAATTTACATCAGATTTCTATAACAACACAGTGCAATTTAATAAAGCATTGTATTATATATTTTTTTTATAAAACTCAGTAACAGAATAAGAATGTTACATGGGGCATAATCATACTAACTACGCAACTAAAGGTTACAAACAAAAAGTGTTGCCACCATTGCCTAAGCATGAAGAATGAAACAAGTTATAATTTGTAAAAATGAGCAAGAGCATTACAAACTTAAAAACAACATATTAACATCCATTTACAATTACAAATACCTGTCAAAATATACCTTCCTCAGCTAAAATCCAAATATATCAAAATTCGATTTAAATATACCTGAAAATTATAATGTGTTGAGGCTTTCTTTGTCTTGAACTCCCATAAAAGTCCAATAGCAGCTCCCTGCAGAGTGAAAACCACAAAGTGTAAATGATTGAAAACTTGGAGGCTAAAACAGGAAAAGAATTCCCGGCAGTTACGGCAGGGTCCTATAAGAGAGATAGAGACAGTGTATATGTGGGTCCCACCAGTGTTGTGGGTCCCACATATACACCGTCTCTGTCTCTCTTATGGGACCCTGCAGTAACTGCAGGGGATCCTGGTCCCGTGCTCGTTTATTCTACAGTTATGCAGAATTGATTCTAAAATAGGCACAAAATAGTCAACCAACATATCATGAAACTTCCCCTCTTAATGAGAGACTCTAGGATAGGCTTTATTGCTATCTTATATTTTCGAATAAACCTAATTCAACCCCAAAAGCTAATTTATAGGTTGAGAATTGTTCAAGGCTTATATATTATATTATCTTTAGGAAATGTGGAACTCAACACTCTCATTAGAGAATACACACCTCATGATACCCTTATCTTCAGTTTCAGAAACAGGCTGGAATAGAGATTCAATCATCTGAACTTTGGATGATTGAGTGCGAACTGCAGCTCTATAACGAGAAATTTGAGGCCAACATCTTGAGCTTGCAACCTGAATATTTAAACATGTAATAAATTTAGTTAAAATGTAAGCTAAAACATTTTGTGTTTATACTATACTACTTAAGACTATAGCACACAATTACAGTAACAGGATGCTGCAAGGATAAATATATCATATCATACCGCAGCAAAAGATGGCACATCTGATCTACCAGGAGATCCATGTGAAACATCCATACCAATAATCAAGGTAGGTACATTAGAAACAAGAGGCATTTCACGCTCTCTCTCCGATAACAGATAAGAGTTCATCCCACCAAGCTGCATGAAAGAAATTAAATTAGAATAAAGACTCTGTTTGGATACATTTCCGCAGAATAACTTCTAGAAGATAAAAATAAATGAACCCAAGAGGTAAATAATTTATTTCTCCATAAGTTGAAATTAGTTACTTATGGAGAAGTTAAATGGGAGAGCTTTTGGAGTAGGTGGGCTACAACTAATTTCAACTTATGAAAAAGTTAATGCATTTGACCTCTTTGATTCATTCTATTTTTTTCACCTAGAAGTACTTCTGCAGAATTTTTTACAGCGCATATATACAAGGACAACCAATCATCAATCCCACTTTACTTTAAGAGATCACACATTTTTGTTTTGTTTTTAATGTCATATATGTTGTGTCCAAGTGAGTATTCATCATGATGAAGTAGAAACTATTATGAATATGGAGTCGTATTTTGAGTATTCTCTTCATAACAACTCTTGTCTTTCGGTGTATTGGGAGCTTGGATAGTTGTGTGTTATAAAAGGAATTGTAATTTTTTCGTGTAAAAATTGTATCAAAGAGTTTGCAATTTTCTGCTTATAAAATATTGTAAGTGAGTTATAAAATATTTTGTTGTGTGATTGTGGACTGTTTGATGTAGGCTACTAGTTCTCTTTCTAGTGGCTGTGCTTCCTCAAATTGAGATTGTGTGGACATTTCTTGTCCTTGCTACATAACAATATACCTTTGCATTAATTTTCAACAGAACATTGGTATGTACTGATCATTTATTTTTGTTGGTGCAATACATTGTGTTGCAATCCCTGCATCAGCAAGACTCTTCTTTTCCAAGGACCTACATATAACACATATATTATTAGGATTTTTATAATTATAATCAGTAACATCTCAGGAAATTCTATACTGAACAGTAACTACCATAATCTCAGAATTCTTTCTCTCTGGAAGAATACACAATAGAAGCTGAATGGGAGCCTCCTTAGCCAGCTTGGTCTTTAACATTTCATACATTTTGTCAACCCTGACATGTGCTGGCTCACGCCTGAAGCGATTTTCTTCATGAATACTGAGAGTGGAGGTCTTTTTATGACCTACAAAAGAAACCAAAGCTTAAGAGTTTTGCCACATTATTATTATTATTATTATTATGAATTTGCCACATTATTATTGGAAAAGATTACCATCCCTTTCATTTGAGAACAAGTCCTAAGGGTATTGCACAGGTGATCTATATTACATCGAGCCGAGAAGTTTACAATGGCCCATTGCTCAATAATCACAGGATCAACTATTCGCTGAAAGATTCACAGTTAGAAAAGCAAAATACAAAATAATAAAGTGAGAAGAGAATCAAGTTACTCTAGAAGTAATTATTGATAAAGTTACTGTATATATGACTTTTGTTTCTAAATATGAATTTTATAAATCAAACCGTTGAATATGTAATATAAACATATCATTATTTATATCAAATTTTAATAAATTGTACATTTACAAATATGTAATTTAATAGTTTGTATTTATTTATATTTTGAAAAGTTATTATATATTAAACTGAAGTTGTTTGATTCAAATAGCTTTTAAATTTTATGAAGCTTTGTAAATTTAATCTACTTAACGAAAACTTTTAATTTAAAGCATGTTTAATTTATAGTTGAAACGTGGTCACATTTTCAGCTATAAATAGTTGCATTGAGATTCTAAACTTGAGTTTAGTCAGTTCGTCAAACCAAACACGCATCTAATGATTTGATTGATAAAATTTAATATTTAAAAAATTATTAAACCGGGTAACTTTAGGGAGAATTATGATAGAAAATTTGATTTTCACTCAAAATAAAAATGATAATAAAAAAGTAAACCTTTTTGTTGAAATTCCAGCGCCCTTTAGTGGGAGTGAAATTCTCATCGCCTCCAAAGAGCAGCTGCAAAACCATATTGGCATAATAAATCAAGTCAACAGACACAAGTTAAAATAAAACAGGGTGAGAAACAGAGCATAATAACAAAACATACATTTGGGGGTTTCAGAGTACGACCATTAACTGGGGTAAAGTTAGGGTCAATGGTAATCCCAAAAGAGCGAAGCATAGGCTCATCATCATATTGCTGTTTCTTAAGACTGCGAGAATGTCAAGAACCATTTAGAAGTAGAACTATATAATAAATAGCATGTTTAATTTGAAGTGAATTGAAATAACACAAAATCATTTAAAGTTCATTACTATACTACATCTTGCAAAGCTACTTGCTTTTCACGGGGATTTGCCTTGATTGCTGCACCAGTTGTGACCTTTGCAACATTTGTTAGTTGGCCTTGTGTGATCCGCTGCAAGGAGACCAAATTGCATAGCTGCAGAGCAAGAACATATATAAGTTGTTATAATTATAGTGTGTTTTGATTCACCACAAGAATCATGTTATAAATAGGGATCCAGCTAACACTATTCTCCGTAGTATTGGTTCAAATCCACGTTTATAACTTGATATTTGGTAAACCAAACACAACATTTTTTCTGAACTAGTATATAGTATAAAATCTATAGATTTTTTATATCACCTCCACAGGAAAATAAAATTGGCCCTATTTGAATCTCCAAACATTGAATAGCAGGCAAATCAGCAGATAGCGCAGTTCAATCTTTTGTGGTGTTTGAAGTAGTCATAGACTGTGATTTTCACTTGACTGAACTCTCACCATTTATCAATCATCTTTCCATGTCTTATAAAAATCTGTCACACACAAGTATTTAAGAATATTGTAATGTGTGAGCTCCCTTATCTATCTATACTTATATATAAGAGAGTAAGAGTGAGTTATTCACCTTTATACTATTTGCAACTGCACTTTTATTTTTTTTTATATATTAATGATGATTTGGTTTTAGTTATTTTTGCTATTTTTTTTAAAAAATAATATTTTGGTATATTGATTTTATTTAAAATAATATTTTGATGTGATAGGAAATGATAAGCGAGGTGAAAAATAAAAATGTGAAAAGAAGTGTAAAATAAAGGAGTATGAAAAAAATATTACTTTCTTTAAGAGTATTAAAACTTTAAACGGTTTACTTTTATTATGAGAAGTGTATGGATGGAAAAATGATAGTATTTTGATATGTTGGCTTTAAAAATAATATTTTACTATATTGATTTTATTTAAAATAATATTAAGTATGATAGGAAGGAAGAGATGTGATTGTTTTTTACTATTCATTGAAAAAATAATATTTTAATATGTTAACTTTATTTAAAATAGTATTTTCATGAGATAGAGAAACGAAAAGAAAGATGAAAATAGTGTGAAATGAAGTGTAAAATAAAGTAGTGTGAAAAATAATTTTCATATCTTTTATAATAATATTAATACTTTCACAGTCCAATTTTGTGTGAGAAGTATAGAGAAGAGAGATAGAAAAAAATAAAAAAGAGAAGGTGAAATATATAATTGATGTGATAAAAACGAAGAAGACATAGAAAGAAAAAATGAGATTTAAAGAATCTTATATATTTTAGATTAAACTATCAAGTATCTACATATTAAATAAATATTTTTGTATAAAAAGTTAAAAATATAAAAAATGAAAATAATTTAAAAAAGTTAGATTTAAAAATATTTAATAAATTGGTTTACCTAATAAAAAAATATTTTAGTAATAATTTATCCCATATATTCTTTTTGTCAAACCTCATATATTTGTTCAACATTTAGTTTTATTTGCTTCTTTCGAATTTAAAATTAAATTATTTTTAATAAATGGTAAAATTAAATTAAAGCATATTTTTTAAAATTAATTTAATATATCCATCTATACTTCCGCAATACATAAGATGCATATTTATCTTTTTTACTAGTCATTGGTGCACTCTCCTCTTTGTTTAGGTTCATTGGTAGGGCCAATTTATGTTAATTGGACCTAGAAGTTTTAAGTTATCATACTAGTCTATATTATAATACTATAGATATTTTTTAACCCAATTTTTTTTTACATATTATTACATTTATTTTGCAAAAAAACGTTTTAAGGATAATGAAAACGAATTATAAAAGATGTAAGTACTTATAATATTTTATTTTCAGAAATTTTAAAATTCATTTTAATTGTTAAAAAATTATTTTGTTGATAATTGGTCTTACATTACTCTTGCATATACAATTTTATTTAAATTTTAAAATTTTAATTTTAAATATAGATATATAATAAATATTTTATGATATATAAAAAATAAATTATAAAATATTAAAATCTCAGTGTATTGCAATGGTATAACACTAGTTGTTAATTAACATTACACATTTATGTGCACTAAATTATATAATAATTTATACAACACATTTGTTTTTTTTTATTTTTTTATCACATCATTTATCCTATAAATATATACTTATGTATGTAGTGAGTTTTACATCTTTTCTAATACAATGAGGCTATCTCAATTTTATTGAGTGCACTTGGAAGCTTCCATGGGATTATATCCACTCTACAAAAATTAGACTCAACCACTCTACTAACTTACGATCAACTAACTATATCAGACTTACAACAGAGAGCTTATAACAGAACAGAAACCATACTAAGTACTAATTTTGTCTTCTAGTAGTCTTGTTTGTACAAATTGTTGTACAAAATGTAATTTCTTTATCATAGAAAATGAAGGTAAAGGAGAACTTACGGTCTGTGACCGACAGGGTTTCTTCACTCAGTCCAGTGATTTTGAATTCAATATTATTAGCCTTGATTCTGAGGTTTTTAAGCATTCTTTTTGCCTGAATTAATACAATAACAAAATCAAACAACCACTGTTCATAAACACAAAAACATGAAATGATCACTAACGCTAGATAGGATAGCAATATTACCTTGGCCCAATCAATGAAGTTTGGGTGTTGAACTTCCTGATTGAGGACAAGGAAGTCCACTACAGGACCAGGCCTTACAAGCAATGTGGTTGACACATCTTTAATTAACAACAAAACCATCCATTAATCATAATCAATAACAAAAAGGCAACATAAAATTTCCATGCATTTCACTTAGGGTCTGTTTGGTTCAAAACGAGGGGAACGGGGGAGACGCGGGGAAGAGAGGTGTAAGGGGAGGGGAGGTGAGGATGATATTTTATCTTGTTTGGTTCGAGGAGGGGAGGGGGAGGGGAACCTTTGTTTGTTTGGGTTCACAAGGGGATGGGGGAAATAAAACTAATTTACTTTCACACCCTTGGTTTTTTATAACATTCAACTTAGAGAGAGGAATATTTAAGTAATTTTGATTATTTTTATTTTAAAAACCCTCTTCTCTCCCCTCTAAATCCCCCGGTTTTGAGGGGAGGGCAAAATGTTGTCAGGAAGGGATTTTGATCCCTCCCCTCACCTCTCCCTTCTAAAAATTGAACCAAACACAACAACCCTCTTAAAAATCTCTCCTCTCCCCTCCCCTCCCCTCCAAATCCCTCAAACCAAAGAATACTCTTAATATTCTTACCAACATTCAGAGATAAACCCTTTTGTGTGGCTCGGAAGCTTGAGTAGAAACCACTAACACTCTCCTACACCACCGCCTATATCAGTGTAATTCTTTGGATTGTCATGAAAGAAGGATTGGCGACTAGGAGACATCCCCTGTCATAAAAAATCAGTCATGGTCAATAAACATCATTCAAACCACCAATGAAAAAAAAAACAGTAAGGACTTTTGTTTCTTGTTGTTTGCACCCAGAATTCCTTCTATATAAATATGAGTTTTTTATTTCTCTGTTTTAAAATTTTTTTGTGAAACCACAATTATTGTTTACGGAATGCAATCCTGTGTTGGAATTTCATGTTTTTAGAGTTGTGTATGGTAAAAATTGAATATGAAATAGAATCTTATTTTCCCTGTTTTTTATATAAATTTTAGATAGGAAATAAAAATTAGGTGAAATTTTTATAATCATAATTTAAAATACAAAATTCCTGAAATGAAATCATTCAGAGTCGAAATTTTTGTTTTCTTTAGACATAACATACTGTTCTGTGCTTGCATGCGCCTCAGGATAATGTCCAGAACCCTCAGTGCTTCTTGGGATTGCATAGAATCCTGACCACGCAATGCATTCTGCAATTGCTTGCAATGGGATTTTGGCTGCATAACTGATCTCTATTTCACAATTTTAGATTGAGATTGACGCCTCATTCTCTTTGGAGTCTCCTTCAGTTGGGCTATCAGCACTTCCACCCCCTCCAACCCTGTAAAAAAACAAGTACATGCTCTAATCAGTGCTTGTAACAAATCACAAGAAAAAAGATATGTATAAACACAAACATAGAAACAATCTATATTACCTCTTTGATGAAACTCCAGTTAACACAACAGTTAATTCATTGCTTATTACTTGGCAGAGAACCAACAGTGAATAAGCTTTTCTTCACCGTCATATGCAAAATTCTTGCTTTTCAAGACATCATCATATGTTTCACAAACTTTATCAATGACCTTTCTTCTCCCACACCCTTCCCTTCAACGGGGTGGCCATCTTCATACCACATTAGCAACCTAACCAACAATATTTGATTATTTATAATGTTAAAATTTCATATAATTAATCATAATAGATGCTTTACATCGCAACACACCACACAAAGAAGGACATACCTTGTAATGATAGAAGCAGCCATCATTCGTGCTCACAGAAACTCTAAAATGGTTAGTTAAGAGTGCTATGGCTCTCCTTCGGATCCAATACCTCTCCTAGCCACAGGTAAACGTGTTGTATCAGATGTTATTTTCATTGGCTCTGACATTTTTGCTGATTCTGTTTTTCACAAACACAATTGAAAAATAAAACAGTGACTGACATTAAAAAATATATAACTAATTCCAAGAGAGAAGAAATTTTTCTCATCATCTCCCATTATAATAGGTTAGAAAGAAAAACCAGGGTAAAAGAATAATTTTAAAACAATAAATAAAAGTGAATGGGGTATATTAGATTATGGAAACTACAACACAGAGCATTCAAGCAGAAGAACAAACCAAAAAAAAAAAACATAAACTCATACCCATTGGAGTAGCACAAGAATGGTTTTGGATTGATTGGAGTGTGGATAGCTTAGGAGAAGAATAGCACTATATACACACACAACACGTGAGTTTGATAGTGAAATCACAGTGCCAACACAACTACACTCTGGGAGAGAGTGTCACTATCTTTCTAAAATTTATTCAACCACATGTTATTTGGAAACTTTGATACGTGTCAGTATTACTATAAATCCTTCCTTCAATACTCTTCCTCTAACATTTTCACAAAATAGAAACTTCTAAATAGGGGTGTGGTAACAAGTAATAAAGATAGTCGGAGCCTACGATCTGACCTACATCATGATAATGTCAGACTATTTTATTAATAGATCATGTCACAACTTTTTCAAAATTCTATATATATAGCTTAAGAGATCAGAACTTTCATGCCATCAAAAAAACCTTTGAGCCCATCAGTCGATCCATTTAACTAAATATAAATAAATACTAATATTTTTATATTGCTATAATTATTATTATAAAGATTTTATTATGTACCTTATAATTATATACTTATTAGTATAACTAATGTTGTCTTATATAAAAAGACTCGGGCTTATAAGTCTATTCAATTACTTATTTATGATATATTTAAGTATCTTACAATAAAACATGTTTCTATAAGCAAAGTCATGTCAGACTCTAAATAGGTCAGACTCAAACCTTTAAAATAAAACTTATACAAGGTAAACAAATCAAGCTCAGATTCATGAATTTAAAGTGCAAACTAGAAGCCTTGGAAAGCCTAGACTCGGCTCGGCCTATTTCCATCCCTACTTCTTAACAAAGCATTTAACTCAAATATTTATTTTCACATTTTAAATAACAAGCACCGATAGTTATTTTCAATATTTTGTTATTGGAGTCTTCATTGTTTTTTTCAACATAATTCATTTAAGGTTATTCTTAGAATATTAATTAAAAAGTTAACAAATAAAATCTTTTATATAAAATTATCACATTCAATGTAATAATAATATTAAATATTATATGTTTTAATAACAGATTTTTACCTTTTAATTCCTTACGGCTTTATTTATTAGTTTTTACGCTGGTCTCCTAATGTCCATTTTCTACCTTTAACAATGGCCATTCAAATTTTGTTTCCATTTAAAATATTTTCTTCTTTAAATAATATATTATCATGAAAAAGTGTTTCACCCTGTTTCCATATATTGAGCCACAGATTTTCTTTCTCATGTCTTTCTGTTCTACTCCATCCACGTGTGTTTATTGTGGTTTTATAAGCTGTTTGTTTTATAATTTTAGAAGTTATAACAACTAATTATTATTTTATCTTTATTATATATAAAAATAAAGTTGTTAAAGTAGCCTAGGAAATATAAAGTAGCCTAGGAAATATAAAGTGAGGACATAATAATAAATTCCTAGGAATAAAACTTCTAAAAGTAAAAGTATTTTTTTACATTATAAATGATTAATACCATTAATTAATTATAATAATTATATTAATGTAAATATCACTATAATGATAAAAATAATAATAATATAAAACCCTATCAATAATTTTTTTTCAAAAAAATATAATACGAAATTTTAAACATAATAAAATAATTAAAAAAAGTAAAATGCTTAAAAAAGGTATAAAATATGAGAGATCTAACCAATGATTTTAAAGTTTAGGGACTACAACCGAATTCGAGTCAAACTTGAGGGAATAAAAACATATTTACCTTAATTAAATCATACAAATTATATAAAATTAAACTAAAATATTGAATGATATTTGAATTAAGAGGAACTAAAATAATACTAGTTAATAATTTATTTACAATTCTTATTGCTTTGTGAATTTTGGTTATCCTTAATTTGGAATCAAGAATGTTAGTTTCCTCCGTATAGTTAACCCGTAAAAAATATACCATTAAAATAAATTAGCAGTAAATTTTAATATAGTTGTTATGTTAAAATGATTATTATCAATTTATGTACATCACATTATCAATAGGTTCTTAGCATTTAAGAATCACAAAATAACTCACAAAATTTCATATACAAATATTGTATATTTAATATCATATAAAATAAATAAATAAATAATATATGACTTAATAAAAAATTAAATTTATGAAAATACAACTTATTCCAAATGAATAAAAATTTGAGAAATTGTTTTTTAACATAAAATTATTCTCAATGTGTTTAAGTTCTAAAATATTAATGAGACAATAGAGCCAATAATTAGAGTCCAATCATACATGATTTAAAGTTATATAAAAAACAATTATATTTTTTTATATTTTTTATGAAGTAGAACTTATTTTATATTTAGGTTAGTTGTATTTTTTCTTAAACTTTTCTTAAGTTTTTAAATACTAGTACTGTTTTTCAAATAGAGTGCATAGAGTGCTCAGGATTCTCTGGAGCAGAGACTTCCCGCAAGGATACAAGACCACCAGATAACGGTGGAGGAGGGATACAAGGACAAAAATCTCATTTCGAGACAAAGGTTATGGGGTCGAAAGCACACAACCCCACGCGAAGCAAGAGATCTGGTAAAAGAGAAGTTATTCAAGATTGATTATGTTGATGGTAAATTGCCTCTTACCAAAAATGATCAGTAGCTAAAAGTGTTATAAAACAGTTATTGGCTTTGCCTTGGGAGGATGCATTGAATTGTGAAACTCCTAGGGAAAACTATGCAGTTCAAAGCTACAAGCATTGTGGAAACCTCCAGGAGGTTTTGATGTGCTAGATCTTGGGCATGGATATTTTTTGATGAAGTTTGATCAACTTGGTGGTCCCTCGATGATTTTTTACCACTATTTGACAATAAGAACATGGGAACTAAGTTTCGTTGCAGCTTCTCTGCTAAGATTGAGAAGACTGGTTCGCTTCCCAAGTCTTGGTTTGTTTATTACGATGAAAGTATTATAAAGGCTTTGGCCTCTGTCATGGGTAGACCTATTAAGGTTGTGTTGAGTCTCAGAATTAATTTAAGTAATTGAAATAAATTCAAGACTCATTATCCTTAGTTTTAATGGTCAATAAATTAGACTGTAAAGAAACATGTTCTACTGAGAAAGGTATTAGCTTTTGTATTTCAGGAATCCTGAAGAAGTAACTCTCAGAAGACGATCAACCTGCCGAACTAAAGAAGCAAAGAATTCAGACCAGAAGAAGAAGAATGAATCAGAAGAAAAAAAATGGACAAGAAGAAGAAAGAAGATTAGCACAAAAGAAATAAAGAAGAAAGCCATCAGAGATCAACAACCAAAAGAAGAAGAACCTGCTGAAGACAAGCTACTGAAAAGGAAGAAGAATTCAGAGCTATCGAAGACAAGCAGCCCGAAGAGAAGAAGAAGAAGAAGAACAAATGAGCAAGCCGAAGTAAAGATAAACTTGATGCTCATGAAGAACGAAGAAGAAGAAAGAAACAACCAGCCGAAGAAAAAGAAGAGGAACTCGCTGAAAGCATCTCCATATTAAA
Source organism: Sesbania bispinosa (assembly GCA_026901365.1). Classification (NCBI taxonomy): domain Eukaryota; kingdom Viridiplantae; phylum Streptophyta; class Magnoliopsida; order Fabales; family Fabaceae; genus Sesbania; species Sesbania bispinosa. The sequence continues at coordinate 54,326 of QLOH01001185.1, read as the reverse complement.
GAGTTAATTTATACTGAAGCAAATCAACCTTCTGAAAGTATGTGCGCAATGAAGATTGAACCCGCTGAACACATACTCTCTGATCTTGATGACGTGGTATTTCAACCATCTGAAGTATTATAAGCCAGATACGTTATACAACTCTCTGAAGACTTGTGAGTCAATCTAAATGTTTTATTGAAAGACTCAAGTCTCAACAAATATAAAAAGGTGAAGCTGAATTGGTGCTAAGAAAAACAAAAGCCTTTGGGCACAAACTTCAGTTCCTGACATGAAAGAGGAAGCCTACTGCAGAAAAGCAAATAGAGGTCAGAGATAGAGTCAGCGCTGCTGCAACACCTACTCTATACTTTCTCTGTAATACGCTATCAGAGGCGTTCTCCTCAAGTGAGAAGAAAAGCAGAACTCACAACGGGACAAAGGAGAAGTCTAACGGATCGTAGCATACTGCCTCCTTATACTCACAGAGAAGAGAAAGAAGAAGACAAAGAAGAGAGAGAAATATCAACTGGCTAAAGACGAAGAAAATCTCTCAAGACTAAGAACCTATCTGCTGTGTGTCAGAACTAATTCATATGCACACCTAATCCGCTTAAGTCAGAAGCTACCGAAAGAGAAGTTATTTCACAACGACTCTTAGAGCATTAATCATTTCTTCTCAGCGGTAAAATCAAGCAATCTTCAATGGATATATTTCCAGAACATATAAATAGCCTCAATGAAGGATTATGAAGATTGGCGGCATTGACGCCCAAGTCAGCCAAACTTCCAAAGATTCATTCACCAAGTGTCGGCCAAAATTGGGCAGCCATGTATTCCTAAACGTCCAAATGTTAAACCATGGCAGTGTTCAAGCCCACATAAGTGATTGGAAAAAGCTCAACACATTATATCCAGCCAACCTTCTGAACCTACAAAGCTGAATTAGAGCTTAGGTTTATACACTTGTATTTATGTATAGTCTTGTACTTAGAATTTACCCTTTGTATCCTAAGTAGTACTCAGTAACCCTATGTACAAGAAGAACTAAAGCTTAAGTTTCTTAGAAACTTAACATGTACTTTATGTTATAAACACTTTATGTGTCTGAGAGCCTGGAGAGGCTTGGTGGAATAAAGAATGAGTAAACCCCCAAATCGGTCCCTAACTTTTTTAACGTCGTGCAAATTGGTCCCTGACTTACTTAAATGACTACGTAGTCCTTGACTTCCTTTTCCGTCATGCAATTAGGTCCAAAAGGCAAACGTCCGTTAAGTGCTTTGGCCTAATTGCATGACGACAAAGGAAGTCAGAGACTAACGTAGTCATTTAAGTAAGTCAGGGACCAATTTGCACGACGTTAAAAATGTCAGGGACTAATCACCAAATTTTGATGTACCTATGAAATCAATTAACTTCTTCATCATCCATATCTAACATACATTTCATCAAATGCAAATTATATTACAATAGTTGTTAAAACTAAAAATAGTTACCCGAGTCATCTTTGGTAAGCTCCATTAAAAATGGAAGCAACCTTTTATAGCTAATGGAAGCAACCTTTTATAGCTAACTGAACCTGGGAATTTGAAATGGAAGCAGCTTGGAGATCTCATGGTTTGTCTTGAGCTGGAATAAAAAACGATTGTTCCTTAGAGAGGATAGGTATAACTCCAAATATGATAACATGTTTGAAAGACTAAAAAAATTTGATCCTGTCACATTTGGTAATGGCAGGCCCCACCATGGAAAAAGACACCATCACAACAGAGGCAACAAGCCAGAGGCTGCTTCATTTTAATATTGTCCCATATGAATATTTTTTCATAAAAAAATAAATATATATTTTCATCTTTGATTCAGTTTGACTTGCCTCGGTTAACAATATATATCATTTTCCATTTCCTTTGATTTTGATGTATAGATAGAGTGAAAGAGAGAAAAGATTAGGTATAGAAGTCATTTAATATAATGATAGTTATAATGATATGGTTGTTTCTGGTGGGTTTTTGCATCATCCCTTTTTAGGTGCTTAGGTATTTTGTCATTTAATGACTTATCTTATTTATCAGGGAATGGACATTGTGGTGCAACAATTAAGTAAAACTTCAATGCAATTAGATGATGAAAGATTTTATAGGAGATTTATATATTGAGATGTTAAGACTTTTGCTGTAGTAGCTAGTGAGCTTCCTAATATCTTCTGTGTCTGTATTTTTTAATAATATGGTTTTACATCTGTGGTAATTTAGGTATGATGTGAGATGTCTATGCAGGTGCCTAGACCAAATTTGCACAAGATACTTTTCAAATCCCCAGGTTCAGTTAGGTATAAAAGGTTGTTTCCATTTTTAATGGAGCTTACCAAAGATGACTCAGGTAACTATTTTTAGTTTTAACAACTATTGTAATATAATTTGCATTTGATGAAATGTATGTTAGATATGGATGATGAAGGAGTTAATTGATTTTATAGGTACATCAAAATTTGGTGATCAGACTGTTGCTCAAAAAGATGAGGTGACCATGCATGACGCAGTTGAGTGTAGTGCTTTGGAAAACAATATATTGGAGTAAACCCCCAAATTGGTCCCTGATAAGTGTAAAATTAGCGTTATTTTCATATAGTTTTTTATTACACTTATCAAGGTTAAAATAGTAAATTATGCCCCAAAATATCCCTTTTTACTAATATTTACAATATTTGTATTTATTTGGTTCAAATTTGAATATGATGCTATTTTGAATAGAAATCTGTTATTTATGCAGATTTACAAGAGATTTGGAAAGAAAGAGAAAATAACATCAGAAATGAGGTTGTTGCAGATTCAAATTCAAATAAAGAGGAGATAATCAGAGAATCTTGTGGATAATCTCTTCAATTCAAATTCAAATTAAATAAATACAAAAACAACTCAGATAAAGGGATAAAGGAAAACCAGATAAGATCAAAAAAGAGATCCAGAACGTAGATCCAGATTTGAAGGAAAGTTGTAGCGTGTAACACGCTCCACGCGCGCTAAGCGCATGTGGAGCGCAAATCCAGATTGATCAGACTCCACTTGCGCTAAGCGCACGTGGAGCGCAACAACAGAGTAACTAGGCTTCATACACGCTAACCGCACAAGAAGCGCAGCTCCTGATTGGTCAAGCGTCACACAAGTGACGTCAATTTATGAATCACAGCTCCTGATTGGCTAGGCTTCGCGCAAGTGACGTCACAGCCTGATCTCTTCCAATTTAGATAAGGTTTTTCAACTCTATAAATAGAGCCCTTTGCATAGGTCACAAACACACAGATACAGAGAGAGAGTAGTTCTAGGATTGAGAAAGGTGACAGATTTCTCAGTGGTTTGTAATGGCTACCATGAGTAGCTAAGCTCTCCAGTAGGATTTGATGTAGTGGATTCAATCCCCTTATGTATATAGAATTCTCTTTCTTTTTAATTATGATTCTCTATTTATAATTTATCGGTATCTTTATGCTGTTTGTAATGCATCACCTCCGCCCGTGCGCCGGGGTGGTAGGCTAGTGCTCTGGATACAAAAAGTGGAACTCCGGCTAGTATCAGAGGTAGGTGAGCATAGAGTTATCCATGAAGCTTATTCTCAGATTGCTGAAGATACTCGGTTTAGTCATATCGTAGTATAAGGATTGTATTCTAACGATTGAAGGTTCAGTGAGTGCACACACCCCTTCATAGGTGCCTTATATAAAAGTATGACTAAATCGATAGCGCTGATTGCAAAATACGGGGGATGTTTGGGGTCGCCAAGCCACTTTGAATGCCTGTAGAGAATAGCTTTGGCGTTTAATTATGATGTTATAGGGGAATTTGCGGGTACGATAATTACCAGGCATGCCTTATAATTATTGTAATTAAACAATGCTAAGGTGATTACGAATATGATCATAATAAGGGAAGGGATTCACATACACAAGGTGGGAGATGGAACGAAGTCAAGTCCTAGTCCGAAATATTACTCTCCTCGTGTTTATCTGTTTTCTTTATTTTATTTTATTATTATCGCGAAAACAACCAAACACTTTACAAACCGTTTCATTGAAAATACAATCGCTACTACTTTACAAATTAAAACCGCTCCCTGTGGATACGATATCTTACTTACTCTATAACTGCTGGACTTTTGGTACACTTGCCAGGATTCCATCAAGTTTTTGGCGCCGTTGCCGGGGAGCGATGTCTCAATTTGTATAATTTTTGAAGATTGCATTTTCAATTTTTTTAAAAACAAATTTCAAAATTGTATTTTAAATTTTAAATTTTCGTTTTTTTTTATTTTATTTTCATATTTTATTTATTAAAAAAAATTATTTATTTGTCTGCTATCTCATCCAATCTCTAGATTCTTTGTATATGCTTTTAAGAAGCCAGGTGTCTCCAAAGCAACTAATTTTTGATCCAGAAATCGAGAGGACAACCAGGAAGAGAAGAAGTCAAAGAAGAAGGAGGATAATAGCAGACGAACCTCAAGATATGGCAGAACCCATAAGGACTTTAGGGGACTATGTCAGAAATCAAGGCCCTCGCTATCATTCCAGCATTGTGCTACCCACAACTGCAAGGACCTTGGAGTTGAAAGCTGCTCATCTCAACCTCATAAATGCAAATCAATTCGCAGGATTGGATCATGAGGATCCACATAATCATCTCTCTAATTTCTATGAATTGATAGGCACTATGGGATTTGAAGAAGGAGATTTAGAATCTATATATTTACGTCTTTTTCCTTTCTCTTTGATAGGTAAAGCAAAAGAATGGTTGAAATCTCATCCAAATCAAAGCCTGCATACTTGGGATATTGTGGAAGAAAAGTTCTTGGATAGATTCTTTCCAGCAGGAAAACACATCCAAGCAAAAGCAGAAATATCCTCTTTCATGCAAGGAACAAATGAGTCACTCTATGAAGCCTGGGAAAGATACAAGACCCTGCTGAGGAAATGCCCGAATCATGGTTACGAAGATATTGCTCAATTGAATATGTTTTGCAAAGGACTCAAACCAGATTCCAAATCCTTCATTGACGCTTCAGCAGGAGGAACTATCTTGTCCGTGGAACCAGAAAGAGCTATGATGATCATTGAAAACATGGCTCATAATGACCAATAGGCTCAACATAGAAGGCATCCAGTACAGATGCAAGCAAAGGGAATGCTAGAGCTCAATTCCAATGATGCCATCCTATCTGAACAGAAATTGCTCAAAAAGCAACTAGAGGCACTCACAAAATCTTTGGAAGCACTCCCTCAGCAACTAAAGGCCATCCATACTCAACCATGAACTGTGACTTCTGTGGAGGAGACCATGCAAATGGTTAATGTTCTTTTCAAGAGACACAAATAGAACAAGTCAATTTCATGGGAAATCAGAGGGGGCAAGGAAGTTTCTCCAACAACAACAATAACTACTATTCTCAAGGATGGAGGAACAACCAAGCCAATTCTGGATGGGGTCAGAATGGTGGGAATAGGCAGAATCCTTATCAGCAGCAACAACCTTCAGTGAATGACAAGATTTCAAGGTTGGAGGAGAAGATTGATGCATTCATATCAGGCTTTGAAGGGTACAAAAAGAATAATGATGCATCACTCAAGGCGTTGGAGCATCAAGTGGGCCAGTTAGCACAAGACATGGGAGAATTCAAGAAGAGCCTCTTTTCAGCGCATACTCTTACCAACCCCAAGGAACAGTGTCATTTGATTGCTACTGATGGCAATCAGCTAGAAGATAGTGAGGTAGATGAGGAAATTATCCTAGAAGAACAGTCATCCCAAGAAGAAAAAAATCCATGAACCGTGTGAGATAAAGGAAAGTCAAGAAACAGTGACAGATTTTGAAGCAAAAGAGAAGGCACCCAATGAGGTTGTTATCACAGAAAAAGCGCTTGACCCAGGTAAGTTCACTATCCCATTAAATATTAAGAATTTACCTACCACTCATGCTTTATTGGATCTTGGAGCGAGCATCAATTTGATGCCGCTTAGTATTTTAACAAGTTGAGTGATGTGAAGATCAAGCCTGCTGATGTAAAACTACTGTTCGCAAACAAGTCCACTCAAAGCCCTTATGGGATAATAGAAGATTTGCCTGTTAGAGTGGACAAATTTGTGTACTCAGTAGATTTCATCATTACAAAGACAGAAGAAGTGGACGCTGATGTCCCCCTCATATTGGGAAGACCTTTTATGAAGACTGCCAAGCTGATTATTGACATTGATAAAGGGGAGTACCAGGTAAGTTCAAAGGATGAAAGGATCACCTTTTCATATTGATAAGGGGAGCCCCAAGATCCTACAACCTCCACAACAGATTGAAAAAGATCCTCCTGATGGGATCTATCAATTCCAAGCAAGGCTGCAGAAGGACAAAAAGAAAGGAATCTTGATTGAAGATCAAGAAACAAAGAAGAAAAAGAAGGTTTCCAAATTTCTGAGGAAACCAAGAATGAGGGTAAAGCAGCCAGAAAATGTTTGGGGGTTCAAGAAGAGGAAAAGAACAATATCAGCTACTAAAGAAGAAGGTAGAGAAGCGGAAACAAGAAACAAATGGATTGGAGGATGGGAGTTTACAGGAAGGAGTGGCACAGAATCAACCATCATCCTCCAATTGAGGCCACCATGAAAACACAAAAAGAACCAGGCGTCGAGCTTAGAGAAGTTAAACAAGCGCTTCCTGGGAGGCAACTCAGCATTTTTTATTTTATTTTTAATTTATTTAGTTATTTTAATTTGTTATTCTTTTTTTTAGTATTGAGTCTCTACCTGTGTAGATTAGGAAATGGTAGAGTAAAGGGTAAAATGAATAAAAACAACAAAAAGGAAGGAAAACTGGGCATGTATGCTTTAAATGTGCTAAGCGCATAATAAAGCGCACGCACGCTTCATATGCGCTAAGCGCATAATGCAGCGTGTGCGCAACGCTTCATCTTCGCTGGAAGACACGCGTTGCACCCATGCTAAGCGCAGGTGCAGCGCACATGCGCGCTCAACCTATTTTTACAGGGGAGGTTGCGAAAATTTCAAATTTCAAAATCCTTCCCCGATTCTCTGAAATCTTAACTACCATTTTTGCTGTTTCTACTCACATACCCCTACTTTTACCATTTCTGAGGCTATACCAGGTATGTTTTTTGTATTTTAAATCTTTTGCACCGATCATAGTTTTGATTTGAGTCCTTATTTTTTTTTATAAATTTTAGGGTAGAGACTTAGGCTTTTAGGACACTTTAGGATAGAAATATTTGTTTAGAAAAGCCTTAAGTTTAGTATGCATGCTGCTAGGAATTTATTTAGGATATTAGGTGGTAGTTTTTCTAAAATGCTCAATGAATTTTTGCAAATTATTTATTTTTGGTACATGTTTGCTTAAATAAATATATAATATTTATGCATGACCAAAATAAAAATAATTGTGCTTTTATGCATGTTTGCTAATAACATGATTTTTGAGCATTAATATTTGTTACCTTCTCTTTGTTGTTAAATAATTAATTAGGGCTTGCTTGAACTGATAATTTTGCATGTTCTTAATAAATTAATTAATTAATAAAGAGGTCATTTTAAAATTAATAATTTGTGCAAATACTTGATTTCATGATTATATTAATTATTGATTTAAATTGGCCATTTAATCAGTTAATTTTGTATAATCTATTTTTGTTGCATAAATAATTTTTGGTAACAAATATTGCAGATGGCACGCACAAAGATGGTCAGCAGAGGAGGTACTTTTAGGAGTGGTGCCCAAAAGGGCAAGAGACCACGTCAGCCACCACAGGAGGATACTGATCTTGATCCTCGCAGGTTCCGGGACCCCAAGGCTGCAGAAGCTTACAGTGACATCCAGGACTGTAACTTCATCAAGGAGAGACCTGTCAGACTCCAGCCAGATGAGTTTGAGGAGTTCAGATCAGTGATCCACGGGAGGAACTGGGTGCGCCTCAGCAGCCCAGACAATCATTTTGATCCTACTGTGGTGTGGGAGTTCTATGCCAATGCCCATGGACCAGACAGAGTATCATTTGTGAGGGGCATTGAGATTAGATTTGATTGCGACGCAATCAATGCATTGCTGCAGTACCTAACACCCATAGACAGAGACCAGATGGAGTGCCAATATCAGCTCCGGATGAGAGAGGGTGGGGGTTGGTGGCTATGATCTTATGGATTTGGCTACTGCCCAGACTCTGTACTTACCAGGATATTCCTTTGAAAGGAATTCATCAGGGCAGGCTGCTCGCATCTACAGGCAGCACATGACGACCTTAGCAAGGATATGGACTGTGCTGATCCTTGCTAATGTCACACCCACCGACCATGTCTCTGACATTCCGATGTCAGTGGCACACCTCATCCACACCATCATCACAGGCGGCGTTGTGGATATCTCCATGATCATCACCCAGAAGATAGCTGATTTCATTTCCACTATCACACGCCTCACTCCTACTACCAGGATCAGTTTAGGTTTCCCTGCACTCATCACTGCCCTCTGCAGGTCTAGGGGTGTGGATGTGAACCCCATGATTCACATCCACCGCTCTATGACTAGGGAATATATTGAGACCTATTGTATGCCTTATGAGGAGGAGGCAGAGGAGGAGCATCAGGAACCACCACTAGCACCACCACCACCAGTAGACCCAGTACTCCATCAGCATCATCAGCATCTTTTTGCCCAGCTGACTTCCATTCATAGGGGCCAGGTTCATCTGCAGGAGTATTTATACTCCATTAGGCCTGACCCCTACCCAGGAATGTTACCTGATCAGTTCAGAGAGTATCTTTAGTGGCCTGGGGACAGGCCTATTCCTCTAGAGGGGGTGGAGCAGCAGCTGCTGGTGATGATCACATGGAGCAGAACCACCAAGACCAGGACCATTGATTTTTTTTTGTGCTTTTCTTTTCTTTTTCTTTATTTTTCTTTTTCTTTATTTTATCTTCTTTTCTTTTATTTTATTTTCTTTTGGCATGTACTGTATATATTCACACTGACATATTTATGCAGCAGTACATTCCCGTATTTATTTTTTTTAGGACTTAGGATTTAGGAAATAAAAGGAAAATTTTTCAAAATTTCTGAAATTAGGCAGTTTAACTAACCAGATTAGGAAGGAAAAAGGTCTTGTTCCCATAATCAATTAGGATTAGGATACTTCACATGAGAATTAATCAGGATAGTTAATTAAAACCAATAAATATTTTATTAAGGAATTTAGCCAAGTAACCGGTGAGTTGAGAGCCCAAACACTAATTTGAGAGTTTTTCACCGCTGTCTATCAATTTCTATTGATTGAGTTTTTAGAGCTTATACTGTTTATGGAAAATATGGAAATGAAAGGCAAAATTTTTTTTTTCAATATATCTGCCCAGAGCCAAAAAGCCAACCTTGGAACAATTTTTCCAATTTTTGATAACCCATTTTGAGCTTTAATTAATTATTCTTGTTCACCCTAGCCAAAATAAATATATATATATCATGTCCCTCACACATTTGGGATAGAGAGCAAGGTGGCAAGCAAAAATAATGGGAAGAAAAGGTTGAAAATCCAAAGAGCAGGTACAGAGAAACAAAAAGAAAAAGAAGATCACTCCCCCTAAAATCAAAAAGAAAAAGTGAATAAGTTGGGGGGAGTGCATCTTCAAACAAGGAAAGGGGTCTGCAAATAAGTGAAATGAATCAAGAAAGAAATGGTGGAAGGAGAGAAAATCAAAAGAAACATCCAAAGATGCTCTCTATTCTAGGTGTTCATTGTTTATCCAGAAAAAACCATAATTTCTTGATAACCCAGCCTCATTACAACCCTAAAAAGACCTTTTGATCCATATCAACCATAAACATGCTTAGGAACTAGAAACGACTATCAATCTTAGTTGTTCAGTTGTGGTGAAAATATTGAGGGAAACAGTACCCGTAAGCATGAGTGAAATTCCTTGGTATTTTATTTATTGCTTTAATTACTACTCCTGAGAAAAATCAAATTGTTGATTATGTTCTAATTTTGGTTGAATCATGGTAATATCTCTTGATGTTAATTTTTCTTAATTTGGAAAGTGACTTCTGCCTAATAAAGAGATAATGAAATTTTTTCCTGGTAGTTATTTTGAGAATTATAATCAAGGGTGTGTTGAAATTTTGACTGTAAAGGTGTCTTGCTTGAGGACAAGCAAGAAATTAAGTTGGGGGGTATTTGATAAGTGTAAAATTAGCGTTATTTTCATATAGTTTTTATTACACTTATCAAGGTTAAAATAGTAAATTATGCCCCAAAATATCCCTTTTTACTAATATTTACAATATTTGTATTTATTTAGTTCAAATTTGAATATGATGCTATTTTGAATAGAAATCTGTTATTTTATGCAGATTTATAGAAGATTTGGAAAGAGAGAGAAAATAGCATCAGAAAGGAGGTTGTTGCAGATTCAAATTCAAATAAAGAGGAGATAATCAGAGAATCTTGTGGATAACCTCTTCAATTCAAATTCAAATTAAATAAATACAAAAACAACTCAGATAAAGGGATAAAGGAAAACCAGATAAGATCAGAAAGAGATCCAGAAGTTAGATCCAGATTTGAAGGAAAGCTGCAGCGTGTAACACGCTCCACGCGCGCTAAGCGCATGTGGAGCGCAAATCCAGATTGATCAGGCTCCACGTGGAGCGCAACAGCAGAGTAACTAGGCTTCATACACGCTAAGCGCACAAGAAGCGCAGCTCCTGATTGGTCAAGCGTCGCGCAAGTGACGTCAATTTATGAATCACAACTCCTGATTGGCTAGGCTTCGCGAAAGTGACGTCACAACCTGATCTCTTCCAATTTTGATAAGGTTTTCCAACTCTATAAATAGAGCCCTTTGCATAGGTCACAAACACACAGATACATAGAGAGAGAGTAGTTCTAGGATTGAGAAAGGTGACAGATTTCTCAGTGGTTTGTAATGGCTACCATGAGTAGCTAAGCTCTCCAGTAGGATTTGATGTAGTGGATTCAATCCCCTTGTGTATATAGAATTCTCTTTCTTTTTAATTATGATTCTCTATTTGTAATTTATCGGTATCTTTATGCTGTTTGTAATGCATCACCTCCACGCGTGCGCCGGGGTGGTAGGCTAGTGCTCTGGATACCAAAAGTGGAACTTCGGCTAGTATTAGAGGTAGGTGAGCATAGAGTTGTATATGAAGCTTATTCTCGGATTGCTGAAGATACTCGGTTTAGTCATATCGTAGTATAAGGATTGTATTCTAACGATTGAAGGTTCAGTGAGTGACACACCCCTTCATAGGTGCCTTATATAAAAGTATGACTAAATCGATAACGCTGATTGCAAAATACGGGGAATGTTCGGGGTCGCCAAGCCACTTTGAATGCCTGTAGAGAATAGCTTTTGGCGTTTAGTTATGATGTTTATAGGGGAATTTGCGGGTACGATAATTACCAGGCATGCCTTATAATTATTGTAATTAAACAATGCTAAGGTGATTACGAATATGATCAAAATTAAGGGAAGGGATTCGCATACACAAGGGGGTAGATGAAACGAAGTCAAGTCCTAGTCCGAAATATTACTCTCCTCGTGTTTATCTGTTTTCTTTATTTTATTTTATTATTATCGCGAAAACAATCAAACACTTTTTACAGACCGTTTCATTGAAAATACAATCGCTACTATTTTACAAATTAAAACCGCTCCCTGTGGATACGATATCTTACTTACTCTACAACTGCTGGACTTTTGGTACACTTGCCAGGATTCCATCCGTCCCTAACATTTTTAACGTTGTGCAAATTGGTCCTTGACTTACTTAAATGACTACGTTAGTCCCTGACTTCCTTTGTCGTCATGCAATTAAGCCCAAAGCACTTAACGGACGTTTGCCTTTTGGACCTAATTGCATGACGGCAAAGGAAGTCAGGGACTAACGTAGTCATTTAAGTAAGTCAGGGACCAATTTGCACGACGTTAAAAATGTTAGGGACCGATTTGAGGGTTTACTCAATAAAGAATACTCGTTTGAGCCTGGATAGGCTTAACTGTAAAAGAATATTTGGCGTAGTATATTTGCATGCTTTGGAGTTTCTATGTAACGGCTTTGAATTTCATGTGGCTTCTGGAAACTCCTCACTTTGGTATTCTGATTAGACGCAACGGGGGAAATTATGTGATAAGCTGCCCTTTGTCCATATAACAGATACTAATTTAAAAGTATTTGATTTATGGGATGGATATTTTTGGAACCTCAATGCTTTATATACTCCCATGTCATACAAGGTCCGAAACATTATTATGAACTCCTTTGGCCCTGATAATTCTTCTCTTCCGGATAATTGGAACTTGGCCCCAGAGTGTAATGGTTGATTCAATGCCGCCTCAGCATATCACTGGTTAGTGCGCAATAGTATTTTTTCTCAGGAGGATGAAATTTGGATGCGTATTTGGAAGTCCAAACTGCCCGAAAAAAATCAAATTTTTCCTCTCGCAGTGCTTATATAAAGCATTGCCTACTAATTGCATACGCTTTCTTTGTAATATATCAACATCCCAACATTTGCCCAAGATGTTCTAATCCTATAGAAGATATGGTTCATTGCCTTCGGGATTGTCCTTTTGCAAAGGAGTTGTGGTTAAGAAGTAAAATGAGTTGTGTCCTTTTCCCTCACTTTTTCAGTTGGAGTGTGTTGTTTGGATTTTTGAGATGTTGCACAAGGATTCCTTTTCTTTCAGTACACTTTTGTGGTGCCAATGGAAGTGGAGTGTTTGACGAGACATCTTGGACGGTGGATTTTGTGTGCATGCAGGCTTCTTTATCCCTTTCAGAGTTTTTAACTTATACTATTGTTCAATCTATTTTCCTGGAGCCTTCTATTCCTCTTGTCTATTCCCCCTCCAAGTCCTTCTTGGGTGAAATTAGATGTAGATGGCAGTTTCAATCACAAATCTTCAAGGATGACTGTTGGAGGTCTCTTGCGTGATTCCTCTGGTTCTTGGTTGTGGGTTTTTAGTAGTTTTGAAGGGACATGTGATGTTCTCTTAGTTGAATTAATGGCAATTTGCAAAGGTTTAGAGGTGGCTATTAATCACGGTCATATTCATATTTGCTGTGAATCAGATTCTCTGTCAGCAATTGCAGCAATCCAACAATTGTCACAAGTAAATGTTCAATTCTATGGGAGTGTTCTTTCTCGGATCAAGCTGTTGCGGGATCAGCTTGTTGTAGTCGTATTTCAACAGGTTTCGCATCAACTGAATTCCCTTGCAGATTACTTAGCCCGTATGGCTCATAGACATGGCTCCAAGATGAAGCAATGAAGTTTTCCACCCTCTTACTTGTTTCCTCTCTTCTATTTTGTGACCTTTATGGTCCAGTAGAATATTTTGTGATTTGCCTTTGTTTTTTTGCTTTGTATTAATTTCCTATTCACCAAAAAAAATATCGAAAGGAAAAATGTGTTAAACCTCCATAAAGGGCCTAACGTAGATTTGGGTTTAGTATCACAAAAAAAAGTAATTTTAGAAAGTTGGTGAGTAAATATTTTTTAGTACATATTATCAGTTATAAATTTTAAATATTTTATAAAATAGCAATATTAAAATTGTTAGTTAAAAAAAGTATTAATATCAATATCATAATTATTACTCCTAGCTGTTTAAGTTTTTAATTTTTTAGTATATTTTAACAATTATATATTTTTAATTTTTCACTTTTATATATAAATTTTTTATATACAAATTAAATAAGGAAACTACTATTAATTCCCATGATTTTCATCGATTCAACTTTTCTATTCCTGAGTCGTGAGGGGTAAAATTAGAACTTGCTCTAAAATCCTACAACAAAAGGTAAAATTGATAGAATGGTGGAAAGTTGTGTTGGTTCGGGTTTTATATATTTTGGGTTTGGTCGGGTCGAGTCATCAGTCATGAGCATTTTTTTAAAAAAATTTATGAAAAATGAAATGAAATTTAAATATAAAATGAAAAAAAAAAGAAAAGAACATGGAAAAATAAAATGAGAGGAGCAGATGAAATAAGGTTTGCAGAAGAGAAGCAGATGCTCTGAAAATCTAAAATAGGGGTTTGGGTGGGAGAGGAGCGGCGGGATGAGAGAAAGGGGATCAGAGCTGCAACATGGTCGCGTCGCGACAGAGCTGCAATCAAGTTTCCAATGGCGTCTCACAGTAGTGGTGCTCGACGTAGCTACGATTTGTGTTGAATTGTTGATGAACGGAGATCAGATATGAGCTTCTGCGTTTGATTCTTCTTTCCATTGCAAGCATCTCCATCTGCGTCTTCTGCTGTGTCTGTATTGTGACTTATTTCCATTGTTGTTCTTCTTTTCCTCCCTACAAGCCATCTTCTCCAAAGCTTCACCATCCGCTATTGTAGAGCCATGTGCACAAGTCCATTACCTCTGTTGCACTGCCATGGCTCATGGAAATCTCATATTTGAGTTTGACAGGATGGGAATCACCCCTACTAGTGTTGCCGCTGCACCTATTTTTGTTCTCTCCGGACAGGAAAATGAAATAAGATTAGGGCTTCTTTTTTTGATTTGGATCGGGTTGGATCTATTGGTTTCAACATGGGCAAACCTAAGACCCGAACCGAACTAGATCGGGTTTGAAAGAAAATGTATAAACCAAACCGTTAAAATCCTTCGGGTTAGGTTGGGTCTATCGGGTTCACAGGTTGGGTCGGACCCACTTACAGTACCCCTAATGACAACGACTGAAAGAGGAAGCGGTGGGTGTGCACCTCATTGGATATTTTCCTGCTCAAATCATCACCATCATATCATCATCCATATCCATAATATATATAATTACAACCCCATTCTATGGAAAGTAGGGACATGTGTCTTTACCAGATTAAATCCTTCTTGAACAAGCTTGGAGAAAAGTTACCATAAATAGAAATGATAAAATTTAAAAAAATGAAAAAAAGGGGGCCAAACAACAAAGAAAAAAATGAAAAAGAAAAAAAATTGATGGTTGTGTCTCGAGATGTGTAGAGTGGATGGTTAGTTAGTCAACATATTTATTATCAACATGTAATTTGAGAGTGTTCCCAATGCATTAATATGAAAACATAACCACGAACCACCTAATAATGATTGGTTCAAAATTCAAATGTCCAATTCCTTCCACACTACTTCATTTAATTGATTATATAAAAATTGCATGGCAAATCAATACCAAATGAAGTGTATTTATTAAATAAAATAATGAATATTATTAATAATAAAATTAAAGGTTAAATATGTTTTTGGTCCTTGAAAATATGGTGAAATTTGGTTTTGGTCCCTCATTTATTTTTTCATTGGTTTTGGTCCTCCATATTTTAAAATCACATGCTTTTAGTCCTCCTTATTAATTGTACTATGTTAAGTCATTTTCACAGCTCCGCTACGACTTTTTTTTGGATAAAAGTTCACAAGAAATTTCTTGCCATTTTTACTCTAGAAAATTTATGTGTAATATAATTCCAAAAAACTACAAATTTTTTACATAAAAATGCTGCTATAAAATTTCTTTTCTTTGTTGTAAAAAACTCTATACTAAATTTCCCGCAAACTTTAGAACCTAAACAAAATTTCGTTTGAATTTTGAGATATGCAGAAAAATTCGAAGAAAAATCTATAAAATATCTACAAGAAATATCGCTACGTCATCACTTAGTGGGGTATAACTATTGACGGGGACTATAATCATTTGATTTTAAAAAATAGGGGACCAAAACCATTGAAAAAAAAATAAATGAGGGACAAAAACCAAATTTCACTATATTTTAAGGAAACTAAAAACATATTTAACCTTAAAATTAAATACGTCCATTATATATGAATAAGGTTTTTACATATTAATCGTGTTCATATATTTAAATTACATATGTAAATATATGTGGAAACATGATAACATGAAAATTTATTCATATTAAAATTATAGACTAAGAATCTATCACACGGGAAAGAACAACTTACATAAAAATATAATAAAATTTAGATTTCAATTTAAATTATAGGAAAAAAAATACTTACATTATGTATGAATAAAATTTTGAACATTAATATCTATTTGAAAAATTATTAATATTTAAATTATTGAAAAACATATGAATATTCAAATCACATAAGTATATAAACATTTTAAAGAAGATAAAAATCATATGCTTCTTAAATATTTTACTGAGGATGTTTTGAAATATAATAATATCATTTTTTTACATACTCATCACCTAATCATCATTCTTATAATTATCTTTAAAAAAATTAAATTGAGAAGTAATCCTTATTTATAAGAATGTTTTTTTTGAAGCAAGCATAGTATTGTAAATATATTAAAATAAAATCATTCATAACATATGACTTTTAATAAGTTTTACAAGAAAACTTATCAATAATTAAATTATAGGGTAAGAAAATTCCATACAAGATGAAAAATGTACAAAGAAACACATTAATATTTAGATTATTGGATAAATTAAATATTATTAAAATAAAAAATAAATATTATTTTTTTATTGATAATATCTAAAAGAAAATTTCTTAATATTTAAATTATAAAGTAAGATTCTATTACACGGGAATTAATAATTCACATAAAAATATATTAAAATTTAAATTTAAGTTATAAGGGTGAATATAAATATTACAACTATTTTTCTATTTAGCTTATGATGATTTTATATTAATAAAATTAAATACTTCTATTATATAGAGTCAGCAAAATGAGTTAGCCCACAAAAACTCGAAAAAATGTAGGGCTTGGACACCTAATTTAGAAGCCCAAATAACTCCTGGGCTTTTTAGCCCAGCCCGATAAGCCCACTACCCGCGAAAACCCGCAAAAGGTTGGGTAGCCCGGAATAGGTAGGGCTTGTGCACATATTTTAGAAGCCCGAAGTTGACAAAAAAAGAAGCTCGAACAACTTCTGGGCTTTTTAGCCCAACCCAATAAAGCCCGCAACCCGTATCAAGTCGGGTCAGGGAACCGGAATTGACAACTCTACTATTATATATGAATAAGGTTTTTACATTAATCATGTTCATATCTAAATTATAGTAAATATATATATATATATATATATATATATGGAAACATAATAACATGAAAATTTATTCATATTTAAATTATAAAGTAAGAATCTATTACACGTGAAAGAACCATTTACATGAAAACATATTAAAATTAAAATTTAAGTTAAAAGAGTAAATTTAGCTTATGATGAATTTTTACATTAATAATAAAATTAAATATTAAATTTTGGGTTGATAATATCTACATGAAAGTTTTTTAATATTTAAATTATAAAGTAAGATTCTATTACACAAATGAACAATTTACATAAAACATTAAAATTTAAATTAAGTTATAAGGGTAAATATAAATATTGCAATTATTTTTCTATTTTACTTATGATGTATTTCTTTTTACAAAATTTGAAATTTTAGATAGTATATCTTTTTAACTCAATTTAATTTCTCAATAATACTCCGTGCATCGCACGAGTAAACACACCAATATATATCATATCAATAATTTCAATTTGAAAATTGTTGAGCATGATGAGCATGGTTTTCACTGCTCAGAGAGAGGAAAATTCTCTGCCTCCAAAACTGTCAGATGGAGATGGAGTAACGTCATCTGCAGGCAATGTGATGAAAGTATCCTTCAAGGATAAGGTATTAGCAGGAAAAACTTCTCCTCCGAAAAGGGGACTTAGAGATTTGATTGGAGAAAATCTATTCAGAATTGAGTTCCAAGATGGTAATAGGCACATGCCGAAGTGTTATATGGATGCCAGTGTGATAAACGACTTATGCCAACCATGGGAGGATGCTCTTATTGTTAAGCTTTTGGGCAAATCAATGGGTTTTATGGTGATGCGTGATAGTTTGAAATTGTTATGGAAGCCCATTGGTGGTATGGACATTATAGACGTTGGGCATGGCTTCTTTATGGTGAAGTTTGATCTTGAAGAGGATAGAATAAAAGCGATTAATGGAGGACCGTGGATGATCTTTGATCATTACCTTTCAGTGAGGACCTGGACCCCGAAGTTTGTTGCCTCGGAGTGTCAAATTGAGACCACCATGGCTTGGATTTGTTTTCCAAGTTTGGGAATACATTATTATGATGAAAGTGTCCTTCTAGCATTGACTGCGGCAGTTGGAAAACCAATTAAGGTAGACTCCAATACTCTTCTTGTGACGCGTGGTCGTTTTGCTAGACTTTGTGTGGAGTTTGATTTAACATAACCAGTTATAGGAAGGGTTTGGTTAAATGGTCATTGGTACAAAGTGGAATATGAAGGATTACATTTGATTTGTACTCAGTGTGGTTGCTATGGTCATCATTCCCGTAATTGTGTGTCAAATCCGGCAAAGAATGGTGTTGATACTCAGAACGACGATGCTACCACCGTCGCAGCCAACCCTAATTCAGCCAATAACACATCAACAATTAATGGTGATTTTTTAAGGAAAGAAGGCGTTTCGCGGAGCAATAATATCTCCGATGATATCCCTCTTTATGGGGATTAGATAACGATTACTAAGGTTAAGAAAGGTCAGAAGAATGTGCCCAATAAAGGTATACAATCAAATAAGATAGGTGCTGGAATATCTTCTAAGGTCATCTCCAGCGGGGTGCTCATTGAGCATTTTGCTCTTTGAGCACCGGTGTTGTACAAGATTTGCCGATGGAGGACTGACACAGGCGTGATACTCAATGGCACTAGTGCTCTGCTGAGCACTAGTGCTTTATATTTTTTATATTATTTTAAGCATTACCAGCGGTTTAAACCCCGGGTAAATGCTAAAAAAAGCTGCCGCTCTGCAACACAGCAGAGCAACTTTTCAGACTTTTATTTATTTATTTATTTATTTACATTCCCGGGGGTTGCAAACCCCCGTTAATGTTTTTTTTCTAATTTTTTTTATTTTCCCTGGGGTTTGAAACCCCCGTTAATTATTTTTTTTAATTTTTTTACTTTCCCTGGGGTTTGAAACCCCCATTAAATTTTTTTTATTTTTTAACATTGCCAACAAATTTAATTTTTCCATTATATTTTTTAAATATTTTTTTTCTTTTTATTAATTAATATATTTAAGATTAATAAAAATAAAAATTGGGTGATGTATATTAGTGGGACCCATTTAAGATTTGTGAAAAGTAAAAAAGTGAGGTGCTGGGTTGGAGAAGAGGGGTGCTTAATAAGAACTTGTTGATGTGTACTGGTGGGACCCATTTAAAATGTATGAATAGTGAAAAAGTGGGGTGCTGAGATGGAGATGTGCTAACATATTCCAAAGTTTGCAGGTGGAGAAGAATCAAGATATAAATGTGATTGATAGGCGTGATAAGGGAAATAATATTTTAATTGATGAACCTGATTCTCTTTCCACAAAACCAAAAATGTGGATTAGGAAACGTCAGAGGAAGGATATTGTTGGGCCCGGTTCAATATTGTTGGGCCCGGTTCAGGTGAGAAAAATGGGAAGGTGACAAATAGCCCAAATAAACAAGGCCCGGTCAAGGAATCTACCACTTTGTCTCTCTTAGGTATATGCATTAGAGACTTATATGTTTTTTGAAACATCAATCACTTGTATCATATTGTTTTATAAAGGCAATTCATTCTTTTAAGAATACAATTAATGTCCTTAGAATAGTAAGCTTAAACTTCATAAGAAATCAAGTAGATGACTTGATCGTGAGATCTTATGAAGAACTATTCTTAAAATAAGTTCCTAGTCAAGTATCATCTTAGGACAAAGATGTATTTAGACTAGTATGTGAGTTCGTTGATGATCACATCTCACGGATCATGGATATGAGATATCATGTGCTAACATAGGTACACATTAAGAGTAATGGTGTACTGGACAGACCCACCTTAAGAACGTTGCATGGATTGTTACATAAGTGTCATGAACGTTTCTTAAATTGATAAATGTTATATGAAGTCCTTTGGCCTGAAATCACTACGATTCCTACATAAGGAATTATGTGTTTTAAATATCATCAAACGTTGCCTGTAATAAGGTGATCATAAAGTTGGTATTTGGACATATAATAAATTATGTGGAGGAATGTGATTGCCCTAGATGAGATTTGTCCCTCCTATGTAACAGGAGTTATATTTGTAGGCCTCTTGATAAAGTGAGACTGCAAAATGCATGGCCATGCTCAGGAGGATAAACATGAGATGTTTATTTTCTGTACAGTCTACTTGGGGATCAAGAAAACATAAATTGAACAATACAAGGTATCAGCACCCAATTTTGTCCGGAAGCTTTTTTACAACTCATTTTGATTTGTAGAAATTTTACATTTTTTATTTTACCCAAAATATTAATTAATTCACTAATTATTTGATAATTAGTCAATTGATTAATAAAAAAATATTTAATAAATTAATCAGATAATTATCTAATTAATTGACCAAATTAATTAATTAAATGTTTATAACTTTTTGGGTAAATGTTTTGAAAAAAAAGAAAAAGAACCAAAATTTTTTGGGCTAAAAAGCCCATTATTGCAAAAAAAAAATTATTTAAAAAAAAAAGAAAAAAAGGTGGCTTGTTTTTCAAGTTGCACTTGAATAAAAAATTATTATTTTTACCTATAAATAAAGGACAAGGGATGGAGGTAAAACACACAAAGGAGGAGGCTCTATTCTGAGGAAAAGTCTCATTCTTAGAAAGAAAATCTCAAATTCTTGAGAAAAAAAAAATTCTGAGTTGGAAGGAAAGAGCCTCAATTCTTGGACATTCCAAATCTTAATTCCTTGAGAAAAAAAGAGAGCAGAGAGACAAAAAGGAGTGAGGGGAGAGCAAAATTCATGGGAGGGCTTTGAGGGTCCTGATTCATTAGAAAAAAAAGAAAAAGGGGTGGAAGTTTGAGGGGAGAATGGCTAAAAAAAACACTTTCGGTGAGAATCATCTTCATTCTCAACATCTTCAGCAGTTGTTATTTTTTGTAATGGCAGAGAGACAGGAATTTTGAATCGTATTGTTACACTGTTATATTTCCTGCCTATATATTTGCTATGTGAAATCTGTATTTACTATGTGTGTGAGTGTTGATAAAATCCAACAAAACAGAATAATCAACCAAGTTCAAAATAGAGTCCCAATGAATCAGAACATAGTCCAAATACAGAGTCTCAGTCAGTATAGTTAATCAATACAAAGTTCCAATACAAGAAGGAAAAGAAAATAGAAACAGAGTAATCTCCCCTCTGTAAGCCACAGCACCGCGGCCTCCCGGTGAGGTCACCGCTCCGCTATTCTTCCTCCCCGTTCCACTGTTGCTCCCCCACCATTTTCCTCTGCCATTTTCCCTGCAAACCACTCAATCAACCACCACATTCACTAACAAAAGCAGAACAAAAAAGGTACAAAAAATCAAACAGAGAAAGAAGGGAGAGGGAGATCCACCGCCTGTGAGCGGCGGCAGTGCCGCCGTGTCCGTCCCCTGGGCGCCGCCCAGTCGCGGCCTCCTCCTCCACCGCGCTGCAGGACGCAGCCGCACCACCTCTTGGCCGCTCAAGATGCGCGGCCTCTGCCTCCTCAGGCCGCCGTTCGCGGCCTCGTCCAAACACGGCCACCGCCGCAACTTCCTCTCCCTTCTCCCCTCGGTCAGCTCTGTCGCGGCTCCTCACCTTCGCGGCCACCGTTTGGCCGCACCATTTCCTGGCCGCTGCAGATGCGCGACCCCTCCCTCCATGACCACCATGCCTCCTCTCAAGCGGCCGCCTCACATCTCGCCCCCATCTTAGGGATGGCAATTTTGTACTGCAAGTGGGGATACCCGTGGGGACTGCCCCATATGGGGCCCCGAGGATGGGGGAGAAAATTACCCCGAGGTGGGGATCGGGGACGGGGACGGGGATAAAATGGGGGGGCGGGGACGGGGAGCGGGGAGGTATCCCCCGCCCCCGCCCCGTGCGGGTGCCATCCCTATCTATCTCCCTCAATCTTTCCCTTTTCCCCAATTACAAACCCTAATGAAGTTAAGTGTGAAATTGTGAATGAAGCTTCTAGTAATAGGGACTTCAGAGTTTAGACTTTCTTTTCATTTTTTTCCCCATCTTTTTTAATCGCTTGTGAGTTTGCATGTTTACGGGCCAAGGCCCATTCATTTTTTTATTTTTGTTACCCTTTTTTTGTGATTCTGGGCTGATGATGTAACCTGAAGCCCAATTCATTTTTTTTATTATTTCTTTGTGTGTTTTTATCTCCTTTGTGATCCTTTTACTTTGAGTTTGAGTCGGTGATGATATCTGAGGCTTACTCATTTTTTATCATAATGTTTATCTATTATTTTTCTACTGTTGTTATTATTATTAGTTGTTATTATTGTTGTTATTATCATTATAATTGCTACTATTATTGTTGTTATTATCATTATAATTGCTACTATTATTGTTGTTGTTGTTATTATTATTATTATTATTATTATCCATTTCTGTGAGTATTTTTCTAATCGTTTATGTTCATTTTAATTTGTCTTTTCGTGATTGTAAGTATTTGTTCATCCTTTTTAATGCGGTTCTAATCAAGTCCCTTTTTCAAGGTTCTCTTTCCAAAATCCCAAAAATACATTTTCTATAAATCAAAGTCTTTCCAAAATTTCTTTCAAAAAAATCAAAATTAAAATGTTTTCAAATCCTCTTTTGTCCAAAATTAAAATCAATCATTTTTCAATCATTTGACCTTCAGAACTACGTGGCTTTGATTTCCTCATTTATTTCATTTGAGGGTACATAGGAGCGGGGTTACCTCGTCAAGCCAAAATAAATAAAAATACTTTTTTTTCCCTTTTTAATCCACAATGTCGTTTCTTTTCAATAAGTTTTGTCATTTATTCTAAAAAATACCAAAAACATTACAAATTAAAAATAACCAAAAATATTTTAATGTGTTAAACTTTTTAGAATTGGGGTAAAATAAATATTTTTTAAAGTTAATCTATTTTGCACAATTAATTAAAGATAACCGTTTTCTACGGATGTTGTAGGGTGCTGAAACCTTCCCTACACATAATCGACTCCCGGATTTGGATCTCTTGTTCGCAGACTGGTTTTCAATTTAAAATCATTTTCGGGTTTTCCAATTTTCCCAAACCAAATAAATTGGTGGCGACTCCCCATAAATTCATTTCATTTTTCTATATCTTTCTCACGGGCTCACCGTCCCCGTCGTGGCCCCAGTTGCGACAGCTGGCGACTCCACTGGGGACGTTGAGAGTCAAGCCTTTTATAATTAATTGTGCAAAATTATTAACTTTTATATTTGTTTTACCGCTCATATTTTTGTCCTGTATATTCTGTTGTAATCTTCATTATTGACATTCATTCTATTGTGAATATTTTGTATCTCTTTTATTGTAAATATATTTTTTTTCAACGTTAAGTTAGAAGACTCTTGTTTATTGTACATAGTATCTGCTTATCTCTTTTGCAGGTTGGTAGTTGGTGTAGGTTTTCATGCTCCTAACACACCCTTCACCATCACTATCCTCACACACAATTTTGGACTCTATACCCGAGCCCTCCAAGCTTAAGATTAGAAGGGACTTTAGTGTTGTTATTGATGGGGCTATGCTTCCTTGACAGTCACTAATTTCCCACTCAAATTGTTATTAGCATCATGGATCGGTCATATTGAGAGGGATTTATCCCTACTTGTGGTTGGGATATGAACTAGGTCCTTGTCTATATTCTAGATGAGGGCAATCTGGGAACCATGACTTGAAGGAGTCTAGATCTTACCTTAAACCATGCACTATTAATTTGACCATAGCTGCCAACCTAAATAGGATTCACCTTTTAGGACAAAAGGGAGCATTTATTTATTCAGTCCTTCAAATTTCATTAATCCAAAAAGTTCAAAAATTTCTCAAAAATTCATTTGTGTATTTATTTTCTTCCAATTCTATCCAATAATCTTCCTCCAGCTAAAAAATAATTCATGATAATCACACCAACATTGCATAACATTCATGCATAATAATTGATGAACCAAATTCATTCTCATAACATCACATTTCATAAAAAAATTTGCATACATCATAGCATGTTTTGTATTTTGTACCAAAATAATTTCTTTTAAAAAAAATTCTAAAATTGATTTGCTTTCATAATTTTCAAGAATCATCATTTTTAGAAAATCCAACATGCATCTCATTTTCATAGTAAAAAAAACATTTTGAAACTTTTATTCATGCATATTTCTTTGCAAAGAAAAATAAAGATTGAAAAATTCAAGTTTTGAATTAACATTCCTTAAAATAATTTGTTTTCAAACTCACCTTTGTGTCATAACTCTTGTTCATCCTCCACCTATTCTTAACAACTTGTCATTGTCCAGTTAAATATGTCCCCACATTTCTCAATGCCATCTTGATTTTGTAATATCCATTTGTCTTACTCATTCACCAAAAGAAAAAACCATCTCATTCTTTCCACTATCACCTTTGATTCCAATCCTTTTGTGGACCTTCAAGTTGAGGAAGTGATTAGGAGGATAAGGAGAATGTCAAATAAAGATTGAGATTGTTGAGCCAATCACAACACTTGAACTTTTCTTCCATCAAGAAGTTAGCTTGTTTCATTGTCTCATTAGTGTCTCTTTCCAAAAAAAAAAAAAACAGAAATGAAAAATAAAAAAGGAAAATGAAAAGAGCAAGTGTACCGATTCCAATAAGTTTTGTCTTGAAATTAAATTTTTGAAAATAAGCAATCAAGATTTGAAATGAAGTTTGACATTGTTTCTTTATCCACAACAAAATAATATCCCTTGTTACCCACTTTGAGCCTGAAAAAAAAGAACTTTTCTTCAATTAACCTTCGACAAGGATCACCTCCATACCGGGGGCTTGCACCATATATTTGTATAAATTTCATTCAATTTGCGACCTCATTAGGGGCTGACAAGGTTTTGTATAGTACATTTAGAATGTTGCTTATACAAGCTATACTTCGTTTATAAAAAAAAAGATGAAAAAAAATAGAAAATAAAAGAATGGAAAAGTAAAGAATGAAAACTGAAAAAGATGAAAAAATATGTTGTGAATAAGTCATTGTCTCACATGTTGTAAATAATAAATGTGCAAAAGATCCTTTGTCCCAATAATTAACCTTGAAACACTCATTTGGGCCTTTAAATATCCTGATTTTTTTAATAACCTTTTTAGCCCTTGGCCACGTTACAAGCCTAATAAAGTCCATTCTGATCAATGATTGATTGCTCTTATATTCTAATATTTAATTTTAAGATAATTACTTATAGTTGTTAGTACTTTTGCTCAAAAAAAAAAGAGGAAAACAAAAAAGAAAGAGTAGAAAATTAAAAAAAAAAGAAATGAAAATTCTTTGGATAATTGAGACACTTGTAATTACTTCTTGATTGGAGCAAATGTTAATCCATCCATTGAATGAGTGAGATAAGATTTATCAACGGAGTTGATTGTCAAAATCTTGACTTGGGGGCTCATTTGTCCTTTTCCCATATGATGATCAAAGTGGTTGATAACCCTTTTCTTATATTGAAGATCATTAAACAGTTGCTTCTTGCAAAAATTCCTAGTTTGGGGGCTTAATTAATACCACTTCTCCAGTGTCAAACCTCAAAAGAAATCCCTTGCCTTTCCATCAACCTTGAAAGTCATCTTTGCATCTTTATGCAATTGAACAAGTGTTTTGACTAAATGGTAAAAAAAAAGTAATAAATCATTTTGGGAATGTTATTTCTCTTTAATTTTTCATAAGTTTTTGAAATTGATTTCAAGTTCTTGTAAAGTTTCCTCTGAAAAAAATCAAATCAAAATTTCCAATTCTAAAAATTCTCTAAAAAAAAAATATTTCATCATTTTTCGCATGCATTTAACAGCAACTTTTGAGGGCATTGATGCGCTCTGATCTTTGTTCTAGGTACTGTGAAGCCTAGTTTATTTTCCTTTAGGGTATTGAGAAGCCCGCTAGGTATTGTGACGCCTAGTTCTTTTCCTTTAGGGCATTGTGAGGCCCGCTAGGTATTGAGAAGCCTAGTTTATTTTCTTTTAGGGTATTGAGACACCCACTAGGTATTGTAAAGCCTAGTTTCTTTTCCTTTTTTTCCCGATGTTGTTTCCGGGAATTTCATCATTTGACCTGATGTTGTTTCTAGGTCTTTTCCTTTTTTTTTCCCGATGTTGTTTCCGGGAATTTCATCATTTGACCTGATGTTGTTTCCAGGTCTTTTCCTTTTTCTCCCGATGTTGTTTCCGGGAATTTCATCATTTGACCTGATGTTGTTTCCAGGTCTTTTCCTTTTTTTCCCGATGTTGTTTCCGGGAATTTCATCATTTGACCTGATGTTGTTTCCAGGTCTTTTTTTCCCGATGTTGTTTCCGGGAGTTTCATCATTTGACCTGATGTTGTTTCCAGGTCTTTTCCTTTTCTCCCGATGTTGTTTCCGGGAGTTTCATCATTTGACCTGATGTTGTTTCCAGGTCTTTTCCTTTTTCTCCCAATATTGTTTCCGGGAGTTTCATCATTTGACCTGATGTTGTTTCCAGGTCTTTTCCTTTTTCTCCCGATGTTGTTTCCGGGAATTTCATCATTTGACCTGACGCTTTTCCAGGTCTTTTCTTTTTCTCCTGATGCTTTTCCAGGAGTTTGATCAATTCGACCTGATGCTTTTCCAGGTCTTTTTTTTTCTCCTGATGCTTTTCCAAGAGTTTTTATCGATTTGGCCTAATGGTTTTCCAGGTCTTTTCCCTTTCCTCCTGATGGTTTTCCAGGAGTTTTATCAGTTTGACCTGATGGTTTTCCAGGCCTTTTCCCTTTTCTCCTGATGGTTTTCCAGGAGTTTTTATCAGTTTGACCTTATGGTTTTCCAGGTCTTTTCCCTTTCCTCCTGATGGTTTTCCAGGAGTTTTTTATCAGTTCGACCTGATGGTTTTCCAGGTCTGTTTCCCTTTCCTCCTGATAGTTTTCCAAGAGTTTTATCAATTTGACCCGATAGTTTTCCAGGTCTCTTTCCCTTTCCTCCTGATGGTTTTCCAGCAGTTTTATCAATTTGACCTGATGATTTTCCAGGTCTTTTCCCCTTTCCTCCTCCCTCCTGATGCTTTTCAGGATTTTTCATCAGTTTGACTGTGATTTTCCAGGCCTTCTTTCATTTTCTCTAATCATATTTGGTCAAAAATAAAATTGGTTGCTTCTATATTTCTGCTTATTCTTTCGGCTGAAAGAACAAGCAAATGGGGCTGCTGTCAGCACCCAATTTTGTCCGGAAGCTTTTTTACAACTCATTTTGATTTGTAGAAAATTTACATTTTTCATTTTACCCAAAATATTAATTAATTCACTAATTATTTGATAATTAGTCAATTGATTAATAAAAAACATTTAATAAATTAATTAGTTAATTATCTAATTAATTGACTAAATTAATTAATTAAATGTTTATAACTTTTTGGGTAATTGTTTTGACAAAAAAGAGAAAAAGAACCAAATTTTTTTGGGCTAAAAAGCCCATTATTGCAAAAAAAAAATTATTTAAAAAAAAGAAAAAAAGATGGCTTGTTTTTCAAGTTGCACTTGAATAAAAAATTATTATTTTTACCTATAAATAAAGGACAAGGGATGGAGGTAAAACACACAAAGGAGGAGGCTCTATTCTCAGGAAAAGTCTCATTCTTAGAAAGAAAATCTCAAATTCTTGAGAGAAAAAAAAAATTCTGAGTTGGAAGGAAAGAGCCTCAATTCTTGGACATTCCAAATCTTAATTCCTTGAGAAAAAAAGAGAGCAGAGAGACAAAAAGGAGTGAGGGGAGAGCAAATTTCATGGGAGGGCTTTGAGGGTCCTGATTTATTAAAAAAAAGAAAAGGGGTGGAAGTTTGAGGGGAGAATGGCTAAAAAAACACTTCCAGTGAGAATCATCTTCATTCTCAACATCTTCAGCAGTTGTTATTTTTTGTAATGCCAAAGAGACAAGAATTTTGAATCGTATTGTTACACTGTTATATTTCCTGCCTATATATTTGCTATGTGAAATATGTATTTACTATGTGTGTGAGTGTTGATAAAATCCAACAAAACAGAATAATCAACCAAGTTCAAAATAGAGTCCCAATGAATCAGAACATAGTCCAAATACAGAGTCTCAGTCAGTATAGTTAATCAGTACAAAGTTCCAATACAAGAAGGAAAAGAAAATAGAAATAGAGTAATCTCCCCTCTGTAAGCCACAGCACCGCGGCCTCCCGGTGAGGTCACCGCTTTGCTGTTCTTCCTCCCCGTTCCGTTGTTGCTCCCCCACCATTTTCCTCTGCCATTCTCCCTGCAAACCACTCAATCAACCACCACATTCACTAACAAAAGCAGAACAAAAAAGGTATAAAAAATCAAACAGAGAAAGAAGGGAGAGGGAGATCCACCGCCTGTGAGCAGCGGCAGCGCCGCCGTGTCCGTCCCCTGAGCGCCGCCCAGTCGCGGCCTCCTCCTCCACCGCGCTGCAGAACGCAGCCGCACCACCTCTTGGCCACTGCAGATGCGCGGTCTCTGCTTCCTCAGGCCGCCGTTCGCGGCCTCGTCCAAACGCGGCCACCGCCGCACCTTCCTCTCCCTTCTCCCCTACAGCCAGCTCTGTCGCGGCTCCTCACCTTCGCGGCCACCATTTGGCCGCACCATTTCCTGGCCGCCGCAGATGCGCGGCCCCTCCCTCCATGACCACCATGCCTCCTCTCAAGTGGCCGCCTCACATCTCGCCCCCATCTTAGGGATGGCAATTTTGTACTGCAAGTGGGGATACCCGTGGGGACTGCCCCATATGGGGCCCCGAGGATGGGGGAGAAAATTACCCCGAGGTGGGGATCGGGGACGGGGACGGGGATTAAATAGGGAGGCGGGGACGGGGAGCGGGGCGGTATCCCCCGCCCCGCGCGGGTGCCATCCATACCCCATCTCCCTCAATCTTTCCCTTTTCCCCAATTAGAAACCCTAAAGAAGTTAAGTGTGAAATTGTGAATGAAGCTTCTGGTAATAGGGACTTCGGAGTTTAGACTTTCGTTTCATTTTTTTCCCATCTTTTTTAATCGCTTGTGAGTCTGCATGTTTATGGGCCAAGGCCCATTCATTTTTTTTTATTTTTGTTGCCCTTTTTTTGTGATTCTGGGCTGATGATGTAACCTGAAGCCCAGTTCATTTTTTTTATTATTTCTTTGTGTGTTTTTATCTCCTTTGTGATCCTTTTACTTTGAGTTTGAGTCGGTGATGATATCTGAGGCTCACTCATTTTTTATCGTACTGTTTATCTATTATTTTTCTATTGTTGTTATTATTATTAGTTGTTATTATTGTTGTTATTATCATTATAATCGCTACTATTATTGTTGTTGTTATTATTATTGTTATATTATATTATTATTATTATTATCCATTTCTGTGAGTATTTTTCTAATATTTTATGTTCATTTTAATTTGTCTTTTTGTGATTGTAAGTATTTGTTCATCCTTTTTAATGTGGTTCTAATCAAGTCCCTTTTTCAAGGTTCTCTTTCCAAAATCCCAAAAATACATTTTCTATAAATCTCAGTCTTTCCAAAAATTTTTTTAAAAAAAATCAAAATTAAAATGTTTTCAAATCCTCTTTTCTCCAAAATCAAAATCAATCATTTGACCTTTAGAACTACGTGACTTTGATTTCCTCATTTATTTCATTTGAGGGTACGTAGGAGCGGGGTTACCTCGTCAAGCCAAAATAAATAAAAATACTTTTTTCCCCTTTTTAATCCATAATTTCGTTTCTTTTTAATAAGTTTTGTCATTTATTCTAAAAAATACCAAAAACATTAAAAATAATCAAAAATATTTTAATGTGTTAAACTTTTTAGAATTGGGGTAAAATAAATATTTTTTAAAGTTAATCTATTTTGCACAATTAATTAATGGTAACCGTTTTTTACGGATGTTGTAGGGTGTTGATACCTTCCCTACACATAATCGACTCCCGGATTTGGATCTCTTGTTCGCAGACTGGTTTTCAATTTAAAATCATTTTCGGGTTTTCCAATTTTCCCAAACCAAATAAATTGGTGGCGACTCCCCAAAAAATCATTTCATTTTTCTATATCTTTCTCACGTGCTCGCCGACCCCGTCGTGGCCCCGGTTGCGACACAAGGTTGACACATTTCATGCCCTTGTGTTCAATTAGATATTTGGACAAAGGGACAGATCATATAAATTATCATAAAATAGGATTTGTCAAAGTTTTTGATAATCTGAATATTTGGATAGTGATGTATTGCTAGATATCGCTCACTATTTATGATACTAAATATAAAAGGGTTTTATTTTAATATCATAACCAAATATTAAAAGTCTATTGGGTCACACGCATACAACAAACTGCTAGGAAAAGATAATAATTCTAATTTAATTAGAATTATAACCTAATGGGCCAGGCCCATATGTGTTAGCGATAAGTGAGTGAAGGGTAAAACCCTAGCCACCACTCTATAAATAGAGCATGAGATGCGTTACCCTACACACACGAGTAGTCGCTCTTTCTCTCTAAAACACTACAAGCAGAGTTGAGGAGGGTTTCCTAGTTCGGCTGCTATTGCCTAGTTCGCAATCCTTGTAAGGTACGACCTTTTGTTTTATGCCTTTTATGCCTAGCATCATAGCAAGGGAGAGAATCCATTTATTCCGCTGCACCTGACCACGTGATGATTCCCTTCAGTATCATGCCATTACTCCCCAGCCAGTAACGCACAAGGACAAACATGTGGGCCCAACCCAATCACTTATTACTACTTAGAAGGATGGAGTTCAAACAGTGCTGCCTGTGGTCCGCTTGGCCAGCAACCGTTTTTCGTTTGTTGATCAAGTTCCAACCCATGGCGGAGACAATAGCATGGAGGTGTGCAGCGTGGAAGCAACACAATGGCCTCCTAAGCCACCTGATTTGGCATCTGAGGCAATTAGAAATAATGTGGAGATTGAGACATTCCAAGAATGCCAAGAAATGGGGCTTTTTGACCGTACTAGTACGGTTTTTTAAAAAATTACACAAAAAATGTTGTTTAAAAACTATTTACCAGGGTGGTGTAGTTTTGGACACGTAATTAGGAAGAGGCGTTAACTTAGTTTGCGCCTCTTGAAGCGCTAACTGGGTTAGCGCCACCTGCAATGTTGAAAATGCAAAGGAGGAGCTAACTGAGTTAGCGCCTCTTAAGGAGCTAACCCAGTTAGCGCCTCCCTTGCATTTTCATCATTGCAAATGGCGCTAACTCTTTTAGCGCCTTCAAGAAGCAATTTTAATATAACATATTTATTAAATAAAATATAAAATTGATATTATATTTTATAAATTCTTTTATGTAATGTAATTTATATTTACTTAATTATACTACGTAATGTCAAATTAATATTTAATAATTTAATTAAAACGTTAATTATAAGTGCAACTAAAATTTGCAACAAAATTAGTAGGTAATAATATATTTTATATAGATTGGGGTAATGGATACAAGTTAATTATTTGGGGGGAAAGGGGAGAGAATGCAATGACGACGTCGGTTCCTAGCATCTCGAGGTGGGTTTCTTCTTGGTTCTAGCTCGTCTCCTTGACCTTCTTCCATTATAGTTTCAGATGCACTAGCTTCCTCGGCAAATGCTTCATTCAAGTTAAATCCAAGGCCTGGTGGTTCAGGTTGTTTGGAAGAGCTGCCTTGGTAAATGAACCCGCCAGATGCTGGTGACATGATGGGAGCATCTTGCCACTGATCAATCCAACGTGTGGGTGTTGGATGTGTTTCATATGTTTGGGTATACACTGGTGGGGTAACATTTACCGGAGGTGAGGGCATATAACAATCCCCCATTGTAAATGGAGGGGGATTAAAATAATTTGGAGAAGGCATATGTGGAGGCGAAGGCTGAGATGGGTAATAATATGAAGAAACAGGTTGAAAAGGATCTATCGGAGGCACATAATACATCCCCGGCTCGGGTTGTGGTGCCGGTGGCATCGTGAGTTGTTCATGTTGCACTCGTCTGCGACGGCGATGTAGTCCCCTTCCTTCCACCCGTCCTGCAGGGATGTCCGTGGTTACTTGAGGTTTTGGTGCAGGCTGAGATGGTTCTGGAGCAGATACTGCAGGTGATGTTACTCTATCTATTTCACGGCAGATCTGTAAGCAATGACTAATTTCTGAGCGCATGTTTGCAAAGGAGAATGAACTTTCCCCTTCTGATGTGCAGGTGTAGTACATGCGCTTCAAGTTATCAGCCTGTGTCAAAAAAAAATTGAAAGTTAGTCTCCAAATGTGTCATTATAATCCTTAGTATGAAGTAATAAAAATATTAAAAGAGAAGGATACCATGTTCCCAGTCTTTGCACATGCTCGGGTAATCCAACGTCTGGTGTGTCTTTTGTACCACACCATATACTGAGAATTGGATGGGAGGTGGAATTGGCCTTGACACAGATCGTTGGTCCAAATATAATTTAGCCTCTCATCCCATTGGGACACATATATGGCATGTTTGACACGCCAATTCTCAGCAGTCTTTCCCTTTAAAGTCAGATCATGCAATTGATCTGGTTGGGATGGACGGCGTGGGATGTGTTGCACCATGCCAAACTGGCGCATACAGCGATCTGGCTGATGCCACTCAACAATGTGAAAGCAGATTAATGGCACAACTGCTCTCCATATATTGTGTCCCTCCAAGCAATACGGCGGCAGCTGAGCTACAATAACGTCTGTGTAAGGGACCCACACAATCTGCACACAATGTAAATAAGTTAGTAATCAATATTGTATAATATTGAATAAAAATATATAGAAGTAAAGAAATACTAACATCGGTATTCTCCATCCTATCGAACACGCCTCGATAGTATGTGATCTCTCTGTAGACGGCATTGTAAGTTTGTCCGCCTGACCACCTTTCACCAAGTGGATTTTGAGGATTTGGAGGCGGTGGCTGAGGAGCGATACATGGGAAACGCATCCAGGCCCACAACTGTAGAAGTATACATGCTCCACCAATCTCCTTCCGATTGTAGTCAATGGCTTTACATAACTCTCTATATAAGTAACTAAGAACTGCAGAGCCCCAACTATGTGAGCCACACTCATCAAAATCGGCTAGTAACGGTAAAAATCGCAGAGGTACATATGAACTCGAGTGATCTGAGAATAGTAAACCACCCATAATACGTAATATGAACGCCCGAGTATAGCGTTCAACTTGAACATGATCGTGTGCATGGTCATTAAAGTCGCCAAAATGATCATTAAGCCATTTCATCTTAAGACGTCCTCCTTTTATTTCCGACTGTGGAGGAGCCACACCCCACAAGGCTTGGAGTAGAGGTTGCCAATTTCCGTATGTAACACCGGTAACTGGTTCACCATCCACCTTTAAACCAAGTTGCATATTGACATCTTGAAGGGTGATGGTGCATTCCCCTTGTGGCATGTGAAAGATATGTGTCTCCGGTCTCCATCGCTCCACCAATGCGGATATTAGTGTATGCTCGACGTGAAAAAAATCAAATAAAGCCATACCTAAAAAACCAGACCGCAAAAGAAGTGGCTTGATTAATTCTGGAACTTCGTTTGCACGTCCATCGCGATCACCCGCTCGCCTAACAGTTAATACTCTATCTTTTTCACCGTTCCAAATGTGTTCAGAAACATGTATATCTTTTGTTGCAAATTTTAGTTTCACTTATAATTAACGTTTTAATTAAATTATTAAATATTAATTTGACATTACGTAGTATAATTAAGTAAATATAAATTACATTACATAAAAGAATTTATAAAATATAATATCAATTTTATATTTTATTTAATAAATGTTATATTAAAATTGCTTCTTGAAGGCTCTAAAAGAGTTAGCGCCATTTGCAATGATGAAAATGCAAGGGAGGCGCTAACTGGGTTAGCGCCTCCTTAAGAGGCGCTAACTCAGTTAGCGCCTCCCTTGCATTTTCAACATTGCAGGTGGCGCTAACCCAGTTAGCGCTTCAAGAGGCGCAAACTAAGTTAGCGCCTCTTCCTAATTACGTGTCCAAAACTACACCACCCTGGTAAATAGTTTTTAAACAACATTTTTTGGGTAATTTTTTTAAAAAACCGTACTAGTATGGTCAAAAATCCCAAGAAATGGGTTCCCAGGAAGGGGAACCAGGTTAGATTTTTACCTCTAATTGTGTGACCCCCCTGTTCTTAGGATTTTATGGATTATTTTAAAGATATTTCCATTTTATCCTGGAACATTAGAGGTGCTCGTAGTAGCAGAGGAAAATGGTATTTAAAGCAGTTAATTCAATCTCATCGTCCTAGCTTTTGTTTCATTTTTAAAACTCATTTACCACCAAGAGGAACGTTTCTGGAAAAATTTGGGTTTTGAACTCACTGGCCTCATAGAGGCTAATAATCATTCTGGAGGTGTGTGGGTCTTGAAGGAGCGTAGTATTACTTGCCAAATTGATGTGACTTATTTATTTCCTCAGATGATCACTTTCCGTTATACTCAGGGAAATAATAGTTGGCTTGGCAGTGCAGTCTATGGCAGTCCAGTTCCATTTAGGAGGGAAGATTTGTGGGAACACCTCAGTAATCTTCAGAGTACTGTTAATAGCCCCTGGTTGCTGATGGGTGATTTTAATGAGGTGATTAAAGCGTCAGAAGTTAGGGGAGGACACTTTATTTCTAGCAGAGCTGATAAATTCTCCTCTTGTATTGATGACTGTGCATTGGTCGATCTGGGTTGCATGGGGGGCCTATTCACTTGGTTTAGAAATGTTGTTGGTTCTCTTCCTCTTACTAAGCGACTAGACAGGGCATTGGCTAATCTGTCTTGGCATTTAATTTCCCCGGAAGCTTATGTTGAACGTCTTTGTCGTCACCACTCTGACCATTCTCCTCTTCTTCTTAGATTCTTCAAATCTAAGCCCAAGAATGGTGACAGACCTTTTCGTTTTCAGGCTGCTTGGGGCACCCATGAGGAGTATGAGAATGTAGTTAAAGAGGCTTGGAGAGAAGGCAGGGGTAATGTTCTCACTAGCATTGCCCATGTCCGGGATGATTCAATTACCTTCAACAGATCAACTTTTGGTAATATTTTTAAAGAAAAAAGAAGGGTTGAAGGAAGACTTTGTGGGGTTCAGAGGAGTTGGGATAATAATGACTGCAACAATTTACTTGTTTTGGAGAAGCGCCTTCAAAAGGAATATGGCATGTGGCTTAGACGTGAAGAACGTTTTTGGTATCAGAAATCCCGGGAAAAATGAGTTTGTTTTGGGGACCGAAATACCAAATTCTTCATGCCCAAACTATTGTTCGACGGAAAAGAAACAAGATCCATGGGTTGCGCATGGATGATGGGTCTTGGTGTTATGATGATGCTGGTATGCGTGAGGCTACTACAAATTATTATAAGAATCTGTTTGGTTGTCCAACCCCTACAGTTGATCATCACCTTCTATCTCCTTTGATTCCACGACTCTGTGATAGTGGAAGAACTTGTATTACCAGCTGCATTACTAAAGAGGAGGTTCATAAAGCTTTAAAAAGTGTAGGGTCCTTTAAAGCACCGGGTCCTAAAACCAATCTTCTATAAGAAGTATTGGCATATAGTTGGCAATGATCTTCACAGTTTGGTTCAGCAAGCCTTTTCTGAAAGGCGTTCCCAACAAGGATCGGTAGAGACTCTCATTGTTCATATCCCAAAAATTGAGAGCCCAACTACCCTTAAAGACTTCCGCCCTATCAACCTGTGCAATGTGGTTTATAAGCTCATTACTAAGGTCTTTGTGAACCGGTTGAGACCTTTCCTTAATGACCTTATTGGGCCTCTTCAGAGTAGCTTTGTGCCAGGTAGAAGCACCTCAGATAACTATATCCTTGCCCAGGAGATCGTCCATCACATGCACCTTTCGAAGTCTAAAGCTGGTGTGGTGGCTTTCAAAATTGATCTTAAAAAATCGTATGATCGTTTGAGTTGGGCGTTTCTTGAGGAGACTTTAATTTTGTTTGACTTCCCCATACCAATTGTTGATCTTGTTATGTGGTGTGTCAAATCTTCCCGGCTTTCAATTCTTTAGAATGGTGAAAAATTAGATAGTTTTGCACCCTCTAGAGGCCTAAGACAGGGAGATCTTATGTCTCCCTATTTGTTTGTTCTTTGCATGGAGAGGCTAGCCCTTTCTATCCAACACAAAGTTAATAACCGGGATTGGCAACCAATTCATCTCTCTAGAGGGGGTCCAAGTATTTCCCATCTCTTTCTTGCTGATGATGTGTTACTTTTTGTAAAGCAAATAGGCCCCAAGTTCAGATGGTGACAGATGTGCTGAATGAGTTCTATATTGCTTTTGGATTAAGAGTTAACCCAGAAAAATAAAAAATGATGTGCTCTAAGATGGTTCCTAATTCTAAAAAGGACGCGCTATCTGCTCTCTCTTCTATCAGTTGTGTATCTAATCTTGGCAAATATCTTGGATTCCATCTGGTTAGTGGCAGAGTTAAAAGAGAGATTTGTAATCCTATTATGGATAAAATGACCCAACGTCTTGCAAATTGGAAGAACTCCCTCCTCAATAGGGCTAGGAAAGCATGCTTAGCCAATTCTGTGTTGACCTCCCTTCCAATTTATGCCATGCAATGTTTGTGGTTTCCAACAAATGTCTGTGATGATATTAACAAGCGTGTTCGATCCTTCTTGTGGTCGAAAGGTTTTAATGAGAGGGGTATCCATCTAGTTGGGTGGGACAAAGTTACTTTACCTAAGCGTTTGGGTGGATTGAATATTAAGGAAGCAAGAGATACGAATACTGCCTTGCTTGGTAAATTATCTTGGAAAATTTTGCATGACAAGGATTGTTTATGGGTCCAAGCTCTCACACACAAATACCTTCCTGCACAAAATTTCCTTAGTGCAACGGTGTTGAAATTCTGGCAAGCGAACCAAAATCCCAGCAGTATAATATTAAGTAAGAGTATCGTATCCACAGGGAACAGTTCAACTTATAAAGATTAGTGGTCACAACTATCAAGTGTTAGGAATATGCACTAGAGACTTATATATTTATGAACATCCATCACTTGTATCATGTTATTTTATAAAGGCAAACTTATTCTTTTAGAATATAATCATTGTCCGTAGAATAGTAAGCTTAAACTTCATAAGAAATCAAGTAGATGACTTGATCGTTAGATCTTATAAAGAACTATTCTTAAAATAGTCCCTAGTCAAATATCATCTCAGGACAAAGATGCATTTAGACTAGTATGTGAGTTCGTTGATGATCACATCTCACGGATCATGGATATGAGATATCATGTGCTCACATAGGTACACATTAAGAGTAATGGTGTACTGGACAGACCCACCTTAAGAACGTTGCATGGGTTGTTACATAAGTGTCATGAACGTTTCTTAAATTAATAAATGTTATATGAAGTCCTTCGACCTGAAATCACTACGATTCCTACATAAGGAATTATATGTTTTAATTATCATCAAACGTTATCTGTAACAGGGTAATCATAAAGTTGGTTTTTGGACATATAATAAATTATTGTTAGGAATATGCACTAGAGACTTATATATTTATGAATGTCCATCACTTGTATCATGTCATTTTATAAAGGCAAACTTATTCTTTTAGAATATAATTATTGTCCTTAGAATAGTAAACTCAAACTTCATAATAAATCAAGTAGATGACTTGATTGTGAGATCTTATGAAGAACTATTCTTAAATAGTCCCTAGTCAATTATCATCTTAGGACAAAGATGCATGTAGACTAGTATGTGAGTTCATTGATGATCACATCTCACAGATCATGGATATGAGATATCATGTGCTCACATAGGTACACATTAAGAGTAATGGTGTACTGGACAGACCCACCTTATGTGGAGGAATGTGAGTGCCCTAGATGGGATTTGTCCCTCCTATGTAACGGGAGTTATATCTATAGGCCTCTTGATAAAGTGAGACTGCAAAATGCATGGCCATGCTCAGGAGAATAAATATGAGATATTTATTTTCTGTACAGTCTACTTGGGGATCAAGAAAATATATATTGAACTATACAAGGTTGACACAATCCATGCCCTTGTGTTCAATTAGATATTTGGACAAAGGGACAGAGCATATAAATTATTATAATAAAATAGGATTTATCAAAGTTATTGATAATCTCAATATTTGGATAGTGATGTGTTGCCAGATACCGCTCACTATTTATGATATTAAATATAAAAAGGGTTTTATTTTAATATTATAACCGAATATTAAAATCCTATTGGGTCACACGCATACAACAAGCCACTAGGAAAGGATAATAATTCTAATTAAATTAAATTAGAATTATTACATAATGGGTCAGGCCCATAAGTGTGAGGGTTAAGTGAGTGAGGGGGTAAAACCCTAGCCACCACTCTATAAATAGAGCATAAGATGCACTACCCTAGAGACACATGCTTCTTACTTTCTAAGGCTACTAGCAGAGCTGAGGAAGGTTTCCTGGTCCGGCTGTTGGCGTGGATACCAATAGAGACGTGGCTACACTTGCATCGTTTATAATCCTAATAAGGTACGACCTTTCGTTTCAATACCTTTTATGCCTTAATTCGTGTTTTCGCAAAACGATTATAACAAGCGAGAGAATCCATTTATTTCCGCTGCACCCTGACCACATGCTTGATTCCCTTCATCAAGTAATAGTGTATGGTTGTTTGTTGAGAACTGCAAGTAAATAAAATCGAACTTAAATGAGAGAGATAGAGACAGTTACTTGGACTAGGATTGAACTTCGTTTCATCGCACCCCTTTCGTATGTGAACCCCAATAATATTTATGAATATATAATTATGATATCTTAGCCAAACTATGTTATCCCATGCCAGTTCCCCATATCACGAGATACTCAAAAATAATTCATGCGGGGTTCTCCCAAGCGACAAATTACCCCGGCTTTAAAGATCTGATTTTCCGTTCGTTAACACTATTAATTCGCCCTATATTCCTATAGCGACTACTATGAGTACTTTTACCAATCAGAGTTCAAGTTCCCTATTCCTAGGCTCCCTCAAACTCGTTATTAATTTCACAAAATCATTTACCAACGCATCTTATAAAATCAACCTATAACTCCGGCACACAGGCAGAAGCTACGCATTAAGCAAAGAATAAAAATACCGATATCATAAAAATAGGGATTCATAAATATTAAAGATAATTCACATAAAATCGGGATTGAATCAACTACGTTCAATCCTATCGGAGAGTTTAGTTACGCATGGTAGCCATTACAACCCAACGGATAAACTGTCACGCTTTTCTCCAATCCTAGCTCTGCTTTGCCGTCTCCCAAAAAGATTCTTTGATCTTTGCAAAAGGTTCTACTTATAGAGGTTGGAAAGCCATCTTAAATCTGGACGGAATCTGATTTGAAATTCTTTGGAAAAACTGATCTGTATTCCTGCGCTTCATCTTGCGCTCAGTGCGTTTTGAAGCGCAGGTTCCAGAATGAATTTTTAATATTGTGCTCCACCTACGCTCAACGTAGGTGGAGCGTGAGTTACGTTCCAGCTTTCCTTAATTCTCTCCTTTTCAGCTTGATCTCTTCTTGATCTTATCCTTGTTTGAATTGTTTTCCTTATTTCCCTCTTTTTAGCTTGATCTTGTGCTGATTTGATCTTCAATTTGAATTTAGAATTAAATCTGTAGAATCCTTATCCCAATAATTGCTGATCTTATCCAAATCAGGTGTCATTTAAATCCTTATCTCGCAGATTCTCCTTTCAAATAAATGTTATCTTGTTTTCTCATTTAAATTCTGCCAATTTATCTGCAAAATCAACAGATTTTCTATCAAAATAGCATCATATTCAAATTCAAATCAAATATTCACAATTTATGCATTTATTACTAAAAAGGGGTAATTTGAGGCATAAATTTACTGTTTTACTCTTGATAAGTGCAGTAATCAGTAAATTATCATATATTTTTCACTTAACAAATGACCCCCTACGGCCTCTGTTGTCTGTCGTAGTATTATTAAAGCCAAGAATGAACTTCTTCATGAACTTCTATTTGGTATGCAGATTGGATAGGCTTAGGCTCTTTATGTAACTTATTGCCTTTTGTGCACATTTC
Organism: Sesbania bispinosa; assembly: GCA_026901365.1. Lineage (NCBI taxonomy): Eukaryota > Viridiplantae > Streptophyta > Magnoliopsida > Fabales > Fabaceae > Sesbania > Sesbania bispinosa. Next base: position 14,134 of record QLOH01001185.1, on the reverse strand, counting down.
AGATACTAATAGGAGTGTTAAGGAGCTTTGGAATAATGGGTGTTGGAACTTTTCAACTCTGTCCACCATTATGCTTGAGGATATCCTCAATTTCATCCGCCTTATTCTTGTCCCAGTGACCATCTCGGAGAACATGGATAGATGGATTTGGTGTGCGAGTTCTGATCTCAATTATTCTGCGAAGTCAGGGTATAATTGGTTGCGTAATAATGAGGCGTTGGCTACGCAATTTGGTGGTTGGCGTTGGTTGTGGAAGATTCAAGCTCGGGAAAAAGCTCGATTCATGCTTTGGTTGGTTCTTCATAATTCCCTCCCTACAAAGTCTGTCCTGTTCCAGAGGCATATTGCTCCCACTGCTTCTTGTCCTCGCTGCCTGGAAAATGAGGAGACCGCTCTACATTGCCTCCGGGACTGTCCCATTGCCTCTGCCGTTTGGAGCAGACTTGGTTGTTTTAATCAGCCTGATTTCTTCACGGTTGATATTTTTAGCTGGCTTCAACGAAATGTGCGAGGTCCTAATGGTTCCCTTTTCCTCTCTGGTCTTTGGTGGAATTGGAGATGGAGAAACAATTTCATTTTTAATGCTGATCCTTGGGATGTTCATGTGGTGGTTTCCTCCGTGACACTTCAACCATGAGTTCAGGTGGTCTGCTCAGAGGTGTGAATGGTTACTGGATTTGTGGTTTCTCTTGTCTGGAGGGTCATGGTTCGGTGATTCTGGCTGAGCTTTCTGCAGTTTGTCGCGGTCTTATGCTTGCTTGGGATAGAGGTGAAACTAACATTATCTGTGAGACAGACTCTCTTGAGGTTTTTCATCTTATTCGGTCAGAGTCTTCTCCTGTTGTTGCTTATATAGTTGCGGTGCTGATGGAGATTCGTAACCTCCTGAATAGGAACTGGGACGTCCGTTTTTCCACATTCTTCGCGAGGCCAACTGCGCAGATGGTCGCAGGCTTGATCAAGACTTTGTTTTTTTGGGACCTCCCCTGATGGTCTCCAGCCTCTGTTAGATGAGGATTCTTTGTAGATTTGTCTTTGTTGTTTCATTTCTTTGTTACCAAAAAAAATATCATATCATATATAAAGGAAAGAACAATGGGCAAATATGTAAAGGGCAATGCTACGGGACCTACTTAAAGTGGACGAAAATCTGCTGTCTCCCTTCCCTATCCCACCAATTAGAGAGTGACACCTCAATTAAATTGACACATCAACAATTAACTCTAAATCAACGTCGTTAACGTCTTTACTATACAACCCAGGCTTCCTCTCACATGAAAGCCTTCCCTCATTATTTGATTCTCCTTGCCTATTGTTGATACTATATGACTTGGAACAAAATTAATATTCATCGTCGCTTAGATGCTTCTCTGGCCATGGCTATCGATGGGCTTGTCCATAAGGATTGGCGAGTTCGGCGACGTGTTAGCTCGTTTGGGGTTCATCACGTCTATGAAGCTGTGAGTCTAGATGTCTCCCCCTTCATATATTCTTCATCTCCATTCTGTAGACTATAGGTTGTTTGCTTTGTTTTATGTACCAAAATTAAAGACAATATAAAATCCAAGCAGAGAAAGTTACTAGTTTGTTTGGCAATTTTAGAGGAGTGGTTGACTAGTGAAAGTGCACCCCAAGTGTTCGATGGAATAGGTGACTGCAACAGAGGTCTAGTTTTCCCAATTTCTACATCTGCAATCCATACTGAAATGTCCAGTAGCTCCATTTCATTCATATAACTTTGAATTCTTTCTAATAGATATATCCTTTTATATTAGTTTATCAATCACTTTATTTATTCATAATTATTAACTTTCTATCAATTATTACTATCGATATTGAACAGGTCATTAACATTTTTATTTGTAACATATATCTTTTCATAATTATTAACTTTCAATTAATTATTGGTTTTAATCATTGTTGTTATTAAATTTTAATCATTGTTGTTCAGAATTTGGTTTAATAAGGCTATTAGGCCTTTGTAGTTTAAAAGACAACCTAGTCGGTGACATTAAAAGACAAATAACATGAAATTTGGTGAAGGAAAACCTTGTTATTATCTTTTGGAATTTGGTGAAGTTCAGTTTATGAATAACATGAAAATCAAATAGGTTGTCTTTTAGAAGTGACATTAAGTATGTCTTCTCTAAATTAGAAACTCTTTATTTTTTCCCTGGTGAACTTGGAGTCTGTCATGCAATGGATTTTGGAACCATAATTAACATATTTTGATGTGGACCCCTGTACGGTGCTATATATATAGCCATCCCAATTCTGATTTTGTTACTTCTCCTTAGGCCTTCTTAACATATTTCCATGCTTTTGGTAATCCCATTCCTTTTACGAAGTTTATACTGTAAACTTGCAGGATTGTAGACCGACTTACTGGTATTAGTATATTTGGAATAGCATGCAAAAGACAAGTTTCCTAAACTAAATCAGAATTTGTTGGTTATCCTCTCTATCAAGTTGTGCATTAGAAACATGGATATGATTGGAAACTAGTACAATTCCTTATTCCCTGCTTTTAATAATCAGTAAATTCATTTGTAGTATGATACAAGTTTCTTTGTCCCATAAATTCCAGATCTATGTTAATTGAATGGTTAACAGGATCATTTAGTATTAGTCACTTTCTCTTCCTCCATGTATCTGGCTGTGTTTGTGTGTGTGGCTTCTTGGCGTGTTCCTGAAGCTATGCCGTTAAAGCTTGTCGTTGCTTCCTCTTGGCCGTTATCTGCATTTTATTTTCTGCATTTTCAATCTTTATTTTTAGTTAGTACATTTTGCTTACACATGTAGAAGAAATTAATGTTACTTAAATCTTCAATTCTTAAAATTCTTGACCTGGCTGCCATTATTCCTATGAAGCAAAATGAAACTGCAATTTTTGGTTGCATTGCATGCTTGGTTAATCAAGCCCTTCTTGATTTACATTCAGAAAAGCAAGCCCATCTTGATTTTGCTGCTGCAGTTCATCATGGTCACAAAGTCAATTGGAACTCTAGTACCTCAATCTGCACTTCTTGGGTTGGAGTTACATGTAGTTCTGATGGCTCTAATGTGGCTTCTGTGAGGCTTCCAGGTGTTGGATTGAGAGGTTCTCTCCCACCAAACACAATTGGTAAACTAAATGGTCTCATCAGTCTTAGGTCCAATAAATAAAATCTTCTGTCCTAGTCATAGTCATTGCTATGGAGCTGAATTCATCAGTCTTAGTCTTAGTCATTGCTATGGAGCTGAATTCACAGAACAGGACATTTTCAATCAAATTATGGCCTCCTAGTCAGAACACCAGACAGCCACTTATGGAGAGGATGACCAATAATCTTACTACTAAATCTATTTTCACACAGAAGTATGGAACTTTAGACCAGAAAGAGGCTGAAGAGAATGCTAAAAGAATTGAGGATGTGACTTTTGCCACAGCAAACCTACACTACGAGAAAGAGCCAGATGGTGATGGAGGTTCTGCAGTCCAGGTTTATGCCAAAGAATGTAGTAATGGCCTCTTAGATGTGCTTAAAAGAGGACCTGGTTAAGAGGATGACAAAGAAGTGGTTACATGATGATGATGCCAGTGATTCCTTCATGCTCTCAGGTCAATTACAGAATACCAAGTCTGTTGCTGCTTTGTGTATACTTTCACAGCTGTGATTGATATAAAGCATGAGGTGCAGTCACAACTTACACGAAATGGAAGATCATAGGGAGGAAGTTTATAACACCATTAGTTCTGTAGACTAGCAAATGTATTCCCTGCTTTGTCAATATAAAAAGAGACAACCAGAAGCAGGGAAGGCAAATATAGCTTGTAATTTTTTTCCTCTTAAAGCTGTATACTAGCAAATGTAATCCTTGTTGATGTATCTATAACTCATTAATAATATCAAGATTGAATAGATATCATTCTTCAAAATCTGTATTTATTGCTTTTTAATAAAAAATAACACTAGGACAAAAAACTACTAAATCTGTATCTAAAACTCATTGTCTAATTGCAGTATAGTTGACAAACAAACTACTAAATCTCACTAAAACTAGAACAAAAAAATTGAAGCTATTGCTGTACAATTACAACAAGAATGACTAAAGTGAAACTAAAATCTGTTGTTGGATTATTGATCCTGGCTTTGAGAATTGCTACCGTCAATTGCTTCATGTCCATGTTCACATCCGGATAATTGTGCCTGTATAGAAAGACAGTATTATTGTTCATATTGAAAATCATTTACACTAATAAAACATGCATGTATAGAAAGACAATATTTAGCTATGTTACCAGAATAAATTATCACCTGTAGCAATTCCATCATGCTCATGTTGCTAGTTGGCCTTTCGGAGGTATTGCATGCAACAATTCCATCAAATGACAAAGTCAAACTCCTTTGGGTTGCTTTAAAATCTGCCTTTGACTCCTCATACCGACGGTCCTCAACCAATCTTTGAAAATGTTGAAAAAATCTTAGTAAATCATGTTGGTAACTCACATACTTTTTAATTACATTATTCAAGCTCTCACTGCGTTGTGTAGTTGTCATATCAGCACAAAAGTTTGCCCGACCATAAACTAATGCCCATTTTTCTTTTAAAGCAAATGTTTGCTTTAACCAGCTATTATCTTCAAGATCATACTTCTCAAGCATATTATTCCAGGCTACAAGAAACTCTTCTTCTTCCTCATACTCATAAATGCAATTATTAAAATCCTTACTGAAGTCCTGGAACTTCCCAAATACAACACTAAGTTTCTTTAAAGCATTCTGATATAAATGCCAAATACAAAGACGATGGCATGTTTCTGGCCATACCAAAGCTAATGCTTTTGCCATGGCTGCATCTTGGTCAGTAAGAATAGTTTGGGGTTTCTTTCCTGACATAGATTTAGCAAAAGTATTAAACAACCACACAAAGCTATCTGCAGTCTCATCATATAACAATGCAGCACCAAATATAATGCTAAGCTTGTGATGATTCACTCCAACAAACATTGCAAATGGACGACCTTCTTTATTTTTTCTATAAGTAGTGTCAAAACAAACTACATCACCAAAATATGAATAGTCAACCATCATATTTGCATCTGCCCAAAAGATGTTAGTGATCAAATCATCCTCATCAACTTGTATTGCATAGAAAAAGTTAGGATCTTCTGATTGCATTTGTTGTAAATACTCTAACACACCACCTGTATCCCCTGACCTCATTTGATTGTTCTCTTAGAACGTAAATAATTTCTATAGTCTTCTGGAATGAATCCTAGATTCTCACGACCGCCAACTCTCCTGGCCATTAACTCACAACTTGCTTTAGGAGTAATTCCAGAAATCTCAGCTAAATCAACCTCAGATGCTTGACAAGTAGTTATTTTCCTTTGAGATCTAAGCAAATGACTCTTTCTCGAGGTTGTAGTCTCATGTGTATGTTCAACAACAAATTCGGTAACACGATACTTCCCGGTTGAACGACTATTAACTTTCATCTTAGCCAAGCAACCAAATCTTGTCTGTGCACGAGGATTTTTGGTATTGGATTCTCGTTTATCTTTCCCACGATAACCTTCACATGAACAACAAAACACTCTATCAATCATCTTTCCATCATGACCTTTGTGTCCTTTATTGATCCTTACACTAAAACCCACTCTGTAAGCATAAGAATTGTAAAAATTATAGGCTTCATCTTCTGTGTCAAATTTCATCCCAACTCTTGGTATAAGATCATTTGGAATAGTATCATGTATCTCATCAATCTTCTTTCTTTCAAGTTCACCACCACTATAATTCTCAAATGACTGATGCTCTTCGCCTGCCATATAACTGAGGGGAAGATTGAGAACGAACAAGACGAGTTCTTCAAGCGAGAGCGAAAGAACGATGATCGAAATTGTAAGTGCTTTTGTTGAATTTCAAGACTCGAACACCTATGAAGCTCAAGAAACAATGAAATTATAGGAACGGGGATAGAAACAACAAAGCAAAAAACATAACACAATGAGGGAGAAGTTGCACATACAGGAAGCAATCGAAAACAGAGCAACGAACACAGCCCAATGAGAAAGAAGCTCGACGTGCAGCGGTACAGGCAATCAAAAAATAACCCAATACAAGAGGAAGATTGAGAACGAACAAGAACGAATCATTGAAGCGAAAGAACAACGATGATCGAAATCGAAAGTGAATCAAAGACAAATTGTGAGATGCCCAATGAGAAAGAAAGTCAACGTGCAACGGTACAGGCAATCAACAAACAAGCCAATAAGAGGAAGATTGAGAAGGAACAAAAGCGAATCATTGAAGCAAAAGAACAACCATGATCGAAATCGAAAGTGAATAAAAAACAAATCGTGAGATTAACAAAATTGAAACAGAATCAAACAATGATCGTGGGAAGAATTTGTACATCCACGGCGGGAAGTTCTCTGGTTAGTTATTAGACGTCCATTAACGTCGTTAAGTTTCATTTGGCTGCTGATGTGTCAATTTAATTGAGGTGTCACTTTCTAATTGGTGGGACAGGGAAGGGAACAGGGAAAGGAGACAGCAGATTTTCGTCCACTTAAAGTGGGGGGTTTTGGAACAGTCCATTTAATTGTCCAATAGTTACTTAGTAGCATTTAATACTATCATATTATCATATTTGCCCTATAGAGACTCAAGTATTTGATATTGCAAGTTAATCCTTCTTGTTAATTTTATTTTTAATGTTATAGAAATTATAAATTAATTATTTACTTTCAGAAAAAGTAATTTCAAAAACAATTTTTAAGTAGTTCCCTATCAGTGCCCTCACTCATCCCTTTTCCTCTTTTACTCGTTCCTATCTCTCTTTCTGCAAATCCATTGTTCATATGAACCTAGCTTGTATCGACAGTGAGATCCAAAACTACCTCCTTAACATTGGTTGCTAGCTGATACTCCTCCCCTTCCCTCTGTTACTCGTTCCTTTCTCCCAAGTAAACCTAATGTTTTGTCTCTGTTAGACATCGGGAGATAGCAATTGTTAGGGTTCTGTTGTGCGACACCGCTGCGTGAAGATTTTTTTCGAAATAGGTATAGATCCTTCACAATAACCCCAACGCAAATCATAGTTCCAGTATTCTCATCGCAACGGTTAGGGTTTAGGTTTTTCTCATCGTATTTGGAAAAATCTTCGTTCGGCGCACGACAACGACCATCAATCTCTGTCAAAGACCCGACGCACCATTTTCCTTAAGGCAAGGCTTTTTTATTTTTCCCCAATATTGCAGCAATAGCAATATTGCAGAAATAGCAATGTAAAATTGAGGAGTTATGGGTACTTTTGCTTAACATGTATATAGGTACATTTGCATCCAGACTCTTAGGTTTGGTTTCTATATACTTTTAGGTTTTAAATATTGACCTCATGTTCTATATATTTTATTTTTTATAAGAGAGTTTTGTATATGGAAATATGGGTTTAGGGTGTAGGGAGCTGTTAAGTCTCAGTTTTGTGCATTGGGATTCAATGATCTATTGGTAATCCTTTTGATAGTTTTTGGTGTTAAGAATATGTTGATGAAAACAATTTGTGGAGGTTTGATAGAACAAGATTATGGTATGATTGAAGTATTTTTAAGAAGACTGAATGTGGTCAAGGTTAGGATTGATTCTTCTGTAGCCCTTGTGGTATGTTTGGTATTCAAAACAAGATTGTATGTGTTGAATTTTAGGGTAGATTGTTGTATAGTCGCATTGGTCTCTTTTGAATTTTAGGTTGTTAAGAGTTATGGTATCAGCGGTGGTATGTATTGTCTATTTTAAATAAGACTGTATTTGGTGGAGGTTATGATGGATTCTTATTTAACCATTGTCGTATCTGGTTTGTTTGGGCTTGATAAGAGTTATGGTATCAATGGTATTTATGTTGTAATTTAAAGAACACTATATGTGGTGTTTTTAAGGATGGATTCTTCTATAGTCCTTGTGGTAATTTTGGTGTATAAGGTTTGTTAGAGTTACGGTATCAGAGGTGGTATCTATGGTGTATTTTAAACAATAATGTATGTGGTGGTGTTTGAGATGGATTCTATAGCCCTTGTGGTATCTTTGTTGTTTAAGGTTTATAAGATTTATGGTTTCAGTGGTATCTATGTTGTATTTTAAAGGAGACAATATGTGTTTTTGGTTACGGGGGATGTATGTACTGCTACTTATCGATTACTTTATTGATTTATTAAGAGAAAAAATTAAGTAACTATATATAGGTTTAAAATTTTTTATATAGGTCATGGAGTAACCATTTTTCTCTTGAATGTCTTTATTAGGGAAATATGAAGTTGTTATGTCTCCCTTTTCTGCATTTAGTATGAGTGATTTGTTGGTAATCCTTTAGGTTTTTTTGGTTAATTTGTTTAATGTAAAGCTACAGGTCTTGTTGTATCATTAGAATAGTTGTTTTTCTCTTATATGTGCACTTAAGTATTGGCCATCCCTTTTGAACTTAGGTCATGTACTAGCACTCTTGAATTGTGATATTAAGTCTTATTTGTGGAGTTTTGATAGATGATGAGCAGTAGGTGAAAGTTTAAATTTGCTTATTGATTAATCCATAGCTTTGTTGTATCAATAGAATGGTTGTTTTACTCTAAAAGGTCTTGAATAGGGAAATGTAGTTGCCAGAAGCCCAGAAAGTCTCAATTTTTTGCAATTTTGTTTACTTATGTATTTGCAATCCTTGTGGTAGCTTTTATGGGTCATGGACTAGCCCTTTTACTGTTGAAGGTAGGCTTAGTGTTTTGCACTTGTGTTCACTTAAGTATTGGCCATCCCTTTTGCACTTAGGTCATGTACTAGAACCTTTGAAATGCGATTGTGGAGTTTTGATAGATTATGAGCAGTAGGTGAAAGTTTAAATTTGCTTATTGATTAATCCATAGCTTTGTTGTATCAATAGATTGGTTGTTTTACTCTAAAAGGTCTTGAATAGGGAGGTGTAGTTGCCAGAAGCCCAGAAAGTCTTAGTTTTTTGCAATTTTGTTTACTTATGTATTGGCAATCCCTGTGGTAGCTTTTATGGGTCATAGACTAGCCCTTTTACTGTTGAAGGTAGGCTCAATGTTTTGCACATGTGTTCACTTAAGTATTGGCCATTCCTTTTGCACTTAGGTCTTGTTTTACACTTGTGTGCACTTAAGTATTGGTCATCCCTTTTGGTAGCATTTTGAGTCCTCTACTAGCACTTTTACTGTTGAAGGTTTTTAATTAGTTTCTTTTGGTTCATTTGCATAATGAATATTCTATAGCCCCTCTTGTATCAATGGTATAGTTGATAAATTTTTTGCACATGTTTGAACTTATGTACTGGTTGCACTTGTTTACACAGTTTTGGATGATCATAAGTGCTCTTGTTTTATCCATTAACATAGTTGTTTTAGTCTTGAAGGTCTTTAATAGGGATATTATGTTGGTAAAAAGGCTATTTTTTTTCAATTGATTCTGATGATTTGTAAGTCCATTTATAAAAGCAGTTGCAATGGAAAATCAATTTAATTTGTTCATTTCTTAGGTCAGTATTGAAAGCAATTGCAATGAACAATCCACCTTCTTCTGGTAGTAGCAGTTTTGCTTCATCCAATGTACTCGATCCTCCACAATTCTGCAAATGTGGTGTTCCATGTAATTTGCGGACGTCATTGACCCAAAAAAACCCTGGTAGGAGGTTTTTTTGGATGTGGAAACTATGGTGAATCATCCTTGCATTGTGACTTTTTTCATTTGTATGATCCTCCGGTATTGAAAGACGCAGCCAAGCTTTTTAATGACTTAACGAAGAAGCATGAAATATTGATGGTAGAGTTAAGAGCTAACAAAGAAGAGATAACGGCTTTGAAAGAGCAGTTGGAGTTAGAGAAAGCAAAAAACAAAGTGGTTGCTTTCAACTTGGAGTTACATAAGAGCAAATCAAAATCTGGAAAATATTGTTTTATCTATCTTTGTTTGCTCTCATTGGGAAATGCTTTTATGTGTTTTAACTTGAATAGGCAAATACTTTTAGTATTGTGGTAATGATAATGACGGCAATAGTTACCTTTCGTTAGCAATAGTTACATATGACCAAATCTAAAATTTGGAAAATATTGTTTTATCTATGTTTGTTTGCTGCCATTGGGATTAAGAAATGTTTTTATGTGTTTTGAAGTACAAAGGCAAATACTTTTAGAATTGTGGATGTTAGTGAAGGCAATAGTTACCTTTTAGTAGCAATAGTTACATTTAAGGGCAATTTGTTGTCCCAAATCATATTATGTGAGTATAAAAGTGACTTTTTGTGCTTAAAAAATAAATAAGTTTTTTTGGATAAAAAATAACCAACTTTTAATAAGTTTGCATATATATAAATTGTTTTCATTAAATTTAAGATCTCGTTAGATAGTTGAAATTGACTCATTGCATTAGGATGAGAGCAATAATGTATGTTTTATTTTTGTATAATTAAAAAACGAGAGGAAGGATGACATTTAGGCTAATAATAATTAATGCAACATTAGGATTTTATAATTAAAGCAATTAAATTTTGTTTTTTATATAAAATTACTACTAACTTTTATGTTTTAAAAAATAAGTGTTAAAATAAGTGTCTTATTTTGGTAAAAAATATGCAAATATTAATAAGTATGTACATACGTAATAACTTTATTCTTTTCAATTATTTTTAGAAAATCTCATTACTTACATTAAAATGATGATGTAAGTTCTTTTCTATTTTTTTTAGAAAATCTCATTAGTTACATTAAAATGACTCATCATCGCACATTGATAACAGTAAAAATTTGCTATTTAAAGTATGAATAAAATGACTCATCGCATAATAAAAAGAACATTAATCTATCATTAAAAATGAGACAAGCAAAGTATTTCAGGTTAAAAGAGTGTAGACAATATTATTATTTGATAATTATAACACAAGGATTTATTTATTGTGTTTTAAAATGGACTATTTTTTTGTTAAAAATTAAGTAACTATTAATAAGTATGTATATAACTCTAACTTTAAGGTTTTCAAAAAATTTAGAAAATCTCAAAAGTGACTTAAAATTGGCTTATCCCAATAAGATAAGAATAAGAATTCACTATCTAAAGGTTGTAGAAAAATAATATTTAGTTAAAGTGTATTATGTAATTCCATTCTTATAAAAGAGTCAAAAAGTTATTTTGCTAAAGTGTAAGTTTGTTTTTTAGTAAAAAATTAGTAACAATTTACTTAAGAAGTTAAAGTTAAAGAAGGGTTTGTTATTGTTGAATTAATATAAGAAATGTAATTACTTAAATGTAGGAAATCATCACAAGAAACAATTGGCTGAGAAATAACAGCAACCATATATTGAAATCAAAGTGAAGAAACAAAATAAAAGAACTTGTAAGATAATCAAATTAACCACCGAAAGTGTGGTGAGTCATCAACTTAATAGATGGTTTCAAAATGAGCTAAACCTTGTCCAAAATGTAAGCAAATCATGATGTCCAAACATGGACCCAAAATGTAATTGTTCAGATTCCAGCCACCAGAATAGAAAATTCATAAAAAAACTACTAGAAAATTAAATTTTCATCTCAAGCTTCTTCTCGTCCATCAACTTAATAGATGGTTTCAAAATGAGCTAAACCTTGTCCAAAATGTAAGCAAATCATGATTTCCAAACATGGACCCAAAATGTAATTGTTCAGATTCCAGCCACCAGAATAGAAAATTCATAAAAAAAACTACTAGAAAATTAAATTTTCATCTCAAGCTTCTTCTCGTCCATCATGCTGTTCCACTTGTTACAGGCCTTCAGAGCAATTTCATCCTTTAATATATTATAATCTCCCATAACCAAATCAATGGCAATCCGCATCCTAGATGCACTATCCACCTATCAAGTGATAATAAAAAGAACTCAATTTAACATTGAAATAAATCTTTAATTTAAATTGACTTGCATTTGATTGTTCTAGTGTGGTGGTTTTACCTTATTGTCTTTGTATTCAGTAATATGATGATAGAAAATGCATTCATTCATCCATTGTGCAACCCACACACCACAGTCATTGCTGTAAAAAAACAAATATGTCAAACTTGTGCATGCTGAAAAGCACTTGTTCAAGTAAAATGAAGAGCAAAGTTTTTTTCTAATAAACTTACGAGCATTCAGCTTGCATTCCAAGTCCTTCTGGCTCAATTATCTCAAAATCAGAAACAATTGGTTTCTTTGAACTTGATAAATCATAGAAGCATTCATTTTCAAACATCTCTTCCATGAATAATGCCTGTGTAAAATAATATAGTTAAAATTTACATGAGATATTACAATTGAAATAGCAGGGATACTAAAATAGGGAAGCTTACCACTCGCTTGACTTGGCGCTTTCTCCATTCCATTTTCCGATTAGAAGGCAATGAGTCCAACAGTATCAAATGTTTGTTGTCCATGTCAACCACGAGTAGGTACCAATGAATGTTGTCTTCATTAATAGGGATATAGATCTGCAAGTCCATGGACAAGGGAGATAGTTATTATAAGTAATACATAAATTTTGCACAAATGAATGATAGTAATATGCAGGATCTGGACTTTAAATAAAAGATGTTAATAAGCAAAAATTAAATAAACCTTTTTCAGGTGCTCAATTGTGCCCATGAAATGTTTGTGGTAGTAGGTGCATAATTTCTGAAGGTTTTCTATGGGAATCCAGAGCATATTGCTGAAGATGAGTTTAAAATAAAAAAAGTTTAATTTTTGGTCTAAAACACTACAAATAATATTCCAATCAGCAAATATAACAATTAGAATTTACCCACCGAGAATGCTGTTGGTAAGAACCAAGTGTTAACCAACTTGATAACTTCCTTCTCAATGAATGTCATTTTGGCAACCACTTGATTTAGAACCTACATAGTTAATGGAAAAAGGTCAGCCATATAGATACAAAGATTAACATAGTTGAAATTATAACTTAATCTTAAATGAAATATCCTTTACATCCTGGACAATGAAATTATTTGGAATAAGGCTAGAAAGAAGTCCTCTATCTCCACTTCCCCAATTTGATTCAATCAAAATTTGTGACCTGTAATTTGCAAACATGTTACTACTTTTATGGTTAAAAAATTGAATTTAATTAAAATATATAAGTTAAGAAATTATACTTCAAGTCACTGTCAGCAAAATGAGGTTGAAAAATATAAGCTGCAACTGCAGCCTCAACATCATCCAAATACATGTCAAATGGGGGCCAAAATGTGATAGGCATCCACTACACAAAGAAATCAAAAACAACAGATCACTTATTCATACTTATAAAAAGAAGTAAATCACAATATAATCGAAGAAAAAGTTAAATAAAACTTACATGTGGGATCTCAAATCCACCAGTTTTTTCCTCATTATTTTGTTTCTTAAGGGGATCATAGTTGATGTAATAAATATGCTCATGAGTGAATTCAGTAGGCAAAAGGCAATCATCCAATTTCTTTTTAACATTATATTCCCACAAAGTACCATTCAAAACAGTAGGTGCAGATCTGGTTTGTTTTTTACATGAAGAATTCATCTTTGGTATGATTCTCTCTGTCTGAGTTAATGTTGGAACAGGGCTGGGGGTATTATTGGGGGTGTTGCTGGGGGATGGGTTGGGGGTGGGACTGTTAACTATGAGAATAGGGAGACCACCATTGCTATGTTTCAGGGTAAGGCCAGGGATGTGGTTAGCAAGAACTTCAGACAACTTGGTTACAAAATGAGTGAGTCCAACAACAGTTGACTTGATCTCATGGACTTGCTTGCGCACAACATTATCTTCAATGGTGTTTTCATGTGTAACCCTTACTCTTGAAGAAGATTCTATCGGTGCGCTGTCATGGAGACTGTTAACAAAGATAACATATGTTACTAACTATATAAAACTTACTCATTTATCCAAAATCTCAAAAGCACTATTTTTTGTGTTTTGAATAACATTCACTTATAAATCTTGCAGAAATACAAGTTGAAAGGAACATTAAACTACTATTACTTTTGTTTTGAATAACAATCACATACTAAATCTTTGAGAATCAGGATTCAAAAGGAACAAATAATGTTTTTCGAAAAACATACTATCACTTATAAATCTTGCAGAAACAAAAGTTAAAA